>JAMZAV010003676.1:0-70266 GCA_024449915.1 Sweltsa coloradensis | reverse complement strand
TCCGATTGTAATGATTTTTTCACAGAACTTTAATTTTATGAATTAATATATTCGTGTGAAATTTGAGCGAAAAATTATCTATTAAAAAAATCACCATTTTTCGCTTTTTTCGTTTAAAAAAAATTACGCTCATCCATCAACGCGGCGGGACTTAAGCGTTTTCCTAGTATTTTCAATCTTCTCTAAAAAAATCACTTTTGGTCCTATTGGAATGTGGAAAAAAATATATTAATTTATTATTTTCCCCGAAAAAATAAAAAAATTGGGGTCAAATTAAAAAAAATATATATTATTTACCCAGATAAAAATTGAAAAAAGTTATGGGTCCATATGGCGCCGTTGGGCCGGAAAGGGTTAATTGATGATTTAGGGGCTAGCATGAAATTTATACTCGCCCGGGCGAGCGGTAATTTTCCACCCCTGGAGGTGCGTACTTTACAATATTTGATGATAAGCCCGAAACAGATGTAGTTTATTTCCCTTTTGTGGTCGGGCCTTTCAATTTAAAAAAAAACATTTCATAGGCCTACGCTAGCCCCCTCCCCCCGTCTGGGCCCGGGGAAGAATTTGACTCGGAACATGGCTCTGCTAATCGTAAAAGGCGATTCAAGAGACCTCGCAAACATCAGCTAGTAAGAAGGGTAGGCCTAGTATATTACTCTTCGAATCTAGAGGCGAGCTCTGGCAATTGTCGTCTGGGACCTTGCCCCCTTTTCTTGACGACGATGAAGACAATTACACCACGAACGATGACAAAGACGACGACGACCGCGACGTAAGAAACCCCCCTTCCTCCCCTTACCCGTGGCTGGTTCTGACCAGCATGGGCCCCTCCTACCTATATCCCCTAGACTAGAGTGGTGCATTATGACCCAACGGTTGACGCGTCCTTGATCCAAATAAACCAAACCTACACTAGCCATTAATAGGGTTGCCAACCGTCCGGAATTTCTCCGGACAGTCCTGATTTTGATGCCTTTGTCCGGAAAGAGGAATTGCCTCATTCCGGACGGCACTTTGTCCGGAATTTGTGAAAAAGTCATATTTGTACTATATTTTATTGAATTTTAGAGTATTGCAGTGAATTAGTGTATTTCTCTCTAAAGTTGGTACATCAGTTGGTTTGGTAATTTGGAATAAAAGTTAATTTCTTTCATGTAGCCGCCTTTCCGTAGTCCTACTCCTAGCTAGTCGTGCTCGAGAGTGCCCTGTCCCACTACCCCTCCCCAACCCCTTTGTATTGTATGCGCACTTGGCGAGGCGCAGGCGCTACTTGAACTCCGCCGGCCAAGGCCAACGTAACTCAATCAGCACTGGTGCGCAAGCAGAAACATGAGATTTCAGTTTAAACTAGTAAATGGTACCTACGGTACGGACCACGGTAATTATATAAATCATCATTAATTTTAGTAAATAGTTATTGTTCAACAAAATATAATAATACCTTATAATATACAAATTGGATAACGTTAAACTGGATTTCATTTTTTATAACTTTTAAACTATATTTCATCTTTCCAAAATGTTTTTACGTAATAAATTAAACAAAATGATAGAATTAAATTGTAAGCTTTGTTATTATAATTTATAATTAATGTATGAGTTGATCCCAGATTCCAATCCAACAATATATCCAAGTCATTGAATCTTTAAATTACGTATCCGGCTGTTTTGAAGGTTAAAAGGGTCCAAAAATTTTTCGCCTCCGGCGGCTGGGGCCCTTGTGTGCCCACTAAAATTGGAGCTTTGTCCGGAATTCTAGTTGACCCAAGTTGGTAACCCTAGCCATTAAATAAAAAAGAAAGGAGCTGATTCTCAAACTTTTCTTTTACAGAGAGCAACAAAATTAAATGAAAAATTATAATATGTAGCCTACGCCTTTGTGATGACATGAGTAGGCCTAAGAGAAAAGTGAAAACCCATGCAAGTTGTTGATTGGGATGGTTATGAGTGACTAAAGAATGATTGATTTTTGCAACAGTAGGCCGGTTTACTTTTATTATCGATTTTATGCTACAGTTACCAGTTTGTGTTTATACTTTATAGTAGCTTAGCTTGCTGCCTACTACTTAACTACATTTCCAAAAGTAGTGCACTACCGTCCTTGCTACTAAAAAGGTAACTGTTGGGAGAAGCAGGCCTAGGCTAGTGCGCTACTAGTAGTACTTGACAACACTGGCAATGGGGTGTTGAAAAAGGTTGGGAACCACTGCAGTGTAGCCTATTGATTGACAAATTGCTCCACATAATGGCTGCATACCACCTTTTTACAACTTTTTATGTTATTATATCAGAGGCCAATTTTCACATATAAATAAATACAGTAGGCCTAAGCTCTCTTAACTTATAAGACTTATTTTTAAGGCTAGGCCCAAGACCTAAAAAAAAACAGTAAAAAATAAAAAATAACTTTATTTTTGTAGGCCTATCATGCGCTTTGAAGAATCATTTTACCTTACCATTTTTATCCCTATGGTACGGTTCACTGTAAATAACGAGAGAAAAACCTTTTCCTAAAAATGCTTTATAATGAATCGTCCAAGAGGCTCGGGTGTTTGAATGTTTTACTATCATAGTGCAGTACCGGTAGACCGTAGTCGGTAGTCAAAGCCCTGATTGAGTCAAACTCTGTTGAAACTTGTTACCAATCCTGCCTATTACCGGTACTCGGTAAATGACATTTTACCTACGCAAACTAGTATGTGTAGGTCCAACTACTAACCAGCTTCATTCACTTATACAATTAAATCTTGCATTCTCTGTCCTTGCTGTTTCCATGTTGTTTTACTCGGGGTAAGGAAAATCTCCACCAGCAGCTATGATTAAGTACCATGTACCAAACTGACTCAACACCACATCCACTACCAGGGGACACTAGGGTTCACATCACAGTTGGCTCTTTGCCGCCACATTCTAGCTTACTGGCAAACAATACAAGATCATGTGACAGATCTTGTCGACAGTGGATGCACCATCGGGAACTAGAGCACCCGGTTTAAACGACAACAACACAATGTGTTGTTGGTCTTGGCTATACCAGCAATATTATTATTTTCAATTGGTTAACCTTAGACCAATGCAATACATAAAATGTTGCAGGTAAACTGTGGTGTGAGCTAGTGTACTATGTAGGTACGAACATGCTGGTGCTTCTTCATGACTGCCAACTCGACGATATCATCACTGATTGGCCAACAACTGTGTTGTCACTTTAGAGACTGCCAGAAACATGAAACAAGTCTGTTTTGTTGAGTTGAGGTAAAAAGCGATGATTTGACATTTGAATTCGCACTCTGGCAGTCTATACTTTGTACCTCACTTGTCAACAGACTTTTTATTTCTCTACACCAAACGCTTAAGATTAAAGAATGATATAGTCGAATATGCAGTCGAGCACCGTACCAAACATGCAGGACAAACCTCTTGAGAGGAGGGATAAAAGGTTTAGGAGTAATTCATTGTTCCATGAACTGACTTACAAACAATCACACCAATTATTGTGCGACGCGTGCGTTGGCGGCTGAATGTTACGACGTTCAAGACGATTTTAAAAGTTGAAGAATAACTTGCGAGATGTGACACATGTCCACTTTTGTTCACCATGTCCACTATGTCCACTATGTCCACTTTTGTTCACTATGTTCACTTGTGTTCACTTATGTTCACTTTTAGTTTTAACTTCACTTGTAGAGTCGGCTCAACGATCATAGGCTCCACCCACTCCTGAAATAAATAAATAACACTGTGAGTAACAATAAAATAGAAAAGTAGCCTAAGGTACGTACGTACAGTAGAGGTAGACCCCCAATAACACTTAACAGGGATGGTGAAATTAGGTGTTCATGTTAATAAAAATGCTTAAAATGGGTACTGGGGCGAGGAGTACTAAAGTGTATATATCCTTGAGATACAAAGTGACCATCCGCGGACGAGACCGGGATCGGTCGTCCCGTCTATTGTCTGCATTTTTCCCTTTCCACCTTTTTTGGCGTGACCGAATTTGGGAGCGAACATGGTTTTTTTTCTACCTGCCTCCGCACATTTCAAATCTATTGTGATAAAAATAAGGCCGGTTCTATAGACACGAGTATCGTGTGTGCTACTGCAGGAAAAACTACTGCCACGAAAAAGTAGTGCCTCGAAATCCTGGAAAAACTATAGCCACGACACGATACTCGTGCCTACAAGGCCGGGAATTTCTGTTCGCACGAATTCGTGTCTGCAGTTTATGGAAAAACTAATCACACGAGCGCACAAAAACTCGTGTATTGACTTGGCAACATCGCATTCGTGCCACGAAAACTAGATTTTGTTGTCTCCAAGGTCTGGATTTACTATGGACACGAGTTCTTCTTTCCTTCGGAAAAACTCAGATCTAAAATAAGTAAATGCTGTAAATTTGTGCCCCAGGGCTGCGGAAACTAAGAATAAGATCCGAATGTTGCGGATTAGCATAAAAAGATGCATAATGGGAAATTTTCCGTCACAAGAAAGCGCTGCGGCCATCCCATCCTGTCAAATACGAATGTCGTAGGCCTACACGAGTTTTTAACGAGATACTCGTGTCTAAAGTGTTCCCAGTACCTGCAGCTTGAGTTATGAAATGCATTTTTTTCCCTCGTGTCTACGATCAAAACAAAAATCAAATCAAAAATATAAAAATATTATTATATTACTAAATAATATTAACAAAATATATTATAGAAGCATTATACGTAACTCAGTCAGTTTTTATCGTAGAATTTCGTCAAAAAAAATGACATTCAAGACGCACGCTTAATATTTTAACAACGTTATTAGATATTTGCAATTAAACAAAAAATATCGATAAATAAATAGAACAGGAAGAGAATACAGCAGGTATAAAACCCTCAGCTTCTAGGATGGTCTATTTTACGACTAGACGCGACAACCCTTAGCAGCTGCCTCATACCCATACCCGACGCGTCCGTGGATGGTCACTTTGTATCTCAAGGATAAATAAACTATAGGTAAACTACTGTAGTGAGAGCTAGTGTACTACATAGGTACAAACATGCTTGTGCTCCTTCATGACCACCGACTTGATCAATATAAATTACTTTACAGTTTACACACACTGTAAAGATCAGCCCAATTTCACATTTATTAATTACTGTTACCTTAAATCAATTACCATAATTATTTTTTTCAATCAATATTTTCAATATCGTACCGGTACTTGCAATGTATCGAAGCCGGGATTAGGCCAATGAAATTCTTAATTAGCCCATCATTGTTATGCTAGAGCAGTGGTTCCCAAACGGTGGTACGAGTGGAGTTTCCAGGGGGTACGTGAAAAATTCCAGGATAACCAAAAATTGCCATTTACTGCTTCATAATAAACCTTGCTTATTTGTTAAAAGCTACTAATTTGTGAAGAATATTTACACTGGACAAAAGCATAATTACATTCTTCTGAGTTCCACAACTGTATTCCACGTAACAGCACAATGACTCACTCACTTGACTGGACTACAAGCCCCAGCAGTGGTGTGTCGACACCTGCTAAGGGGGTGGGGGTGGAGCTTATCTTATCATAGATGGGGCGCGCTGTGCATATATCAGTGCAACGTTAACTAGCAACCTGTCCGCAAGCAAACAGTAAGTGAATAGGCCGTCACAAGTGAAGGGTGAAGGCACGTTTTTGATGTGTATTTATAGTGAGTTTACAAGTTGGTAGCGTAAAATGGATCAATGGCTTAAAACAGGCAGTGTGAAAAGGAAAAATGTGACAGTTCTTGAGAGTGAATGTCTGTTGGATATAGCAAACGATGGTGGGCTAAAAGAAAAGTACAGTCATATGCCATTGATCGACTTTTGGTTACATTTGAAAGAGGAACATACACTCCTTTCCAACAAGGCTGTAGCTTTGTTAATGCCTTTTTGCACTACGCACCTTTGTGAAACGGCTTTTTCAACATTAACAATGCTTAAAACTAAATAAATACAGTTAAATCGACTAAATGCTGAGAGAGATCTACGACTAAAATTGTCACCAATAACGCCAGACTTTGAAACCCTTTGTTCCCATAAACAGGCACATCCTTCCCATTAGTGAGGAGCAACATAAAAATAAAGGTATGTCATTTCTACTGTTTCTTGTTTTTAGAAGGTGGGGGTACGTAGGATCCAAACTGCTCAGGGGGTACGCTGTCTGAAAAGTTTGGGAACCACTGTGCTAGAGGGTCTATTATAACCTTGTACATTTTTACTTGTCTAAATTTAATCATTAGTATCTAGGGCGACGGTCGTTCGCCCGCAGCCAAGCGCACGCAACTGCTTGAAGGCGATGACTAACTCGACTCTGTTTACTCCTACCCGACCGAGTTGGGGGGTTTTCAGCCCGCACACGCCGTCCCAAAATATTTACAATCTTGAAACTCGGTATTTGACCTGATATGTGGTCCATGACCTTCAAAAAAAAATAATCAGCCTGATCCGATAACCCATTCTGTGTTAAAAAAGTGCCTCAACTTGGTCTAAAAAATTCCGGCTGGCTGGGTGGGTGGGTGGCTGGATGTGGATTCTGACAGAGAGGAATAAGAGCCTACAGAGAAAACAGTACAAGTATGAAACTTGGACCACACTTAGATGTACCTCAGACTCATGCACTTTTGCTTTTAAAACCAAAACCATTTAAACCATTTAAATTGAAAACCATTAATAAATATCTAACACATGGGCTCCATGCGCAAAGTTTGGCATGGGGGTAGATAAAAATATCAGAATTAATAATCCGCCAAGAGGCAAGCAATATTCCACCCCCAACACCCCCTAAATCATCCCCCAAAATTGGAATATTTCATAGCTCTAACCCAAAATTGAATTTTTATCCAAATTAGTTATTAAAATTATGTTTTAATATGTTTTTACTCGTTTTAACCCAATTGGCCTATTCTCATTTCCTAAACCACATTTTTTAATCCCCATCCCTAATAGTTTATGTTATACCTTGATTTCCAGCATTCACAATGAAGGCACCTAATGAGTTATCAGCATGAAATTTGGCATGATGGTCCACAATAATATGAAAAATAATCTGCCGAGAGGCAAGCGATATTCCACCCCCAACACCCCCTAAAATTGAAATAATTCATAGCCCTACCCCAAAATTGAATTTTTATTCAAATATGTTATTAAAATTATGTTTTAATGTGTTTTAACCCGGCCTATTCTCAATTCCTAAACCACATTTTTTCAACCCCCATCCCTAGTAGTTTATATTATTTTTACCTTGATTTCCAGCATTCGCCATGAAGGCACCTAATGAGTTATCACTTATCAGCATGAAATTAGGCATGACCTTAGTCGTCCGGGCTATGCTCTCACCAACTGAGCTATGCAGCCACCAATATAATTCTTACAAAAATTTAGAAAGTGAATCAAACTCCGTCTAAGCCGTACATCCGAGCAATTTAGATGGAAAATTACATTTTGAAATTTCCCTCTTTCTTTGAATTTTCATTTATAAGTATTTCACGCCTTGATATGAAACATCAGCAAAAAGATGTGATATCCCCCACCCCCCCCCAAAATACAAAAATTTGTAAAAAATGGCAGCCAAGCTCTCCTTCAAAAGTCTTTGGCTGTGAATGTTGTGATATAGAATTTGAGCCAATCTAATCTTTTCATTGTTTCGCATTGAAAAGAAGTAGGGTGACGTAGGGTAAAAATGAGGCATGTCAAAAAGTGGGCTAAAAATGAGACATTGGTAAATTATATGTTAAATCATTAATTTAAACATATACTTTGTTGCATTGACATGAAAACTATGTGCATAGTCTATCTTATTTATATACTATGTGGTATAATGGTACTTGCTTTTTTTCTTAAAATTATTTTCACTTTTCATATGCCCTTAGGCCTATATTTTTTAACAAAAATCTTTTTTTATACTTTGTGCAGCTTTTGCTGAAATTAAGAAAATTAATAGTTATTAATTGTCCTATTAATATAATATAGAGGTGCATTTAGACATTTTTAATGAAACATTATACCACAAAAATGTAGATAGAAACCGGAAGACTGTGGACCCCAAAATGTATAGGGGGGGAAAATGAGACACCTTGATGGGGAAAAGTGAGACAGTTGGCAATACTGTAAATTGAAATTTTATAATACATAGCAGGCTCTGCCAATGCACAGTTGGCTACATTGGTTAATCTTCATATCGTATGAATCCTACATTGTTTTCTGGTTGAGAACATTGTTGAAGAAATCATGCCTAATGATAAAGACCTGCAACAAGAGATTCCTAGTAGTGAGCAGTCTTGGGCACGTTCCCCCCAAAGAGGAACTTTCAAAAGTTAAGTTACTTCTGCCTAAAAAGGAACTGAGACGTTCCTCGTTCCTTTTTAAAAAAAAAGGAACTGAAACGTTCCTCGTTCCTCAAGAAGGAACTTAGTTCCTTTCATGTTCCTTACATCATCACTGATTAAGCGAGCGAAGCGAGCGTTTCCATTTGACTCTGCCGGAAAAATTAGTCACTGGTTTTGTTTTTTTTTTGTTTGTTTGTTTGTTTGTTTGTTTGTTTTTTTTTTGTTTGTATGTCTCGCCATAACGTTCGAACGGAGGCTCGGATCGAGTTGAAATTTTGACCATCCGCAAGCTTCGTTCTCGATTGAATGCCATTAGTTTTGTGGCAAAATCGTTCAAAAAGTTAAAAAGTTACATTAAAGTTAATCGAAAGTTTTTTTCTAAAACTTAACGGGGACAAAATCTGAGATAGCCAAATCATTTAGAATGTCCGTCCGGTCACGAATATGTTAATTTTATTTTGATCTGATAAGTAGTGTAGATGGAAATGACATTATAACAAAAGTAACGTTGCCATGGCAACGAAAAGACGCGCAAAGTTTCTAATGCACTGGCACCTAGAAGTAATCAAAATACTTTTGAGGAAGCAGTCTATTATTTGTTAACAAAGAGTAGTTTTCCCAAGGAGTCAAGGTCCTCTAGATGGCGGTGGATTTTATTCAGGTTTACACACGGGGTTTACCCAAATACCTTGGCAATAATAAATAATATTGGAAACATGGCCCTGTGGACAGCGAACGTCGCAAATTTAAAAATTTAAAAAAATGTGCAATGTGGGTCTAGCTATAGCACGTGCTCGCTTATCAACGCGTCCAACTGAGCGTTTCCTAGTTTAAATAATAATAAATGTGGTAGGAGTTAATTTATCATTACTCTTATTTATTAAAATGTGTCCCAGGCCATCTAACGCCATTTTGTGCCATTTTCGGCAACGCAAGAAATCACAAGATATTTTTCATACAGCAGTTTACGATGATATCAGGTACTCGAATTCGACGGGATTGCGACAGCAAAAGGAACTTATAAAGGAACTTAAAATTCGTTCCAAGTTCCCACGAAATAGTAACTTTGACGTTACAAGTTCCTGATCTAAGAAAAGGAACGCGTTCTCACAAAAGTTCCTGAAAAAGAAACGTGTTCCCGGGAACGCGTTACTAAGAACGCGATCCTCCCCAAGACTGGTAGTGAGGACACTACTAGCCCTGTTAGGCCTACTCAAGATCTTCAATCTGAAATAAGTACCCTACTACTACTACTTTGGGAGTTCAATTAGACCTAGCAGTGACGCCTACGTCTTTTGAAGATATTTTGCTTAAAGGGGCTAAAAACCCCAAAAATTATTTTTTACCACTTGATCTATAGCACAAGACTACACTTAAATGACCGTTTAAAAAATTATATCTTGTAACTGTGATTTAACACGAATTTTTAAATTTTTTTGATCCAGAAATTGGCGAAAATTGGTGTTTTGGAAAATTTCCTAAATCGGCTATCACCTGCTTCTTTTTTGGTCCACATAGATACTAGAGCATAGTACCAATCTAAAATGCCCCTTTATAACATCGTGTCTTGAAACTGTGACCAAATATACCCTCAAACACGCAAAAATATGTATTCCAAAATCACACCTCATCTTGGTAATCAGCATATTTTGACCGAACTACTTGCCCAAATTACAAAACAAAATATAGAGAATTTACAGAAAATGCTGTCGAGTACGTCAATAATGGCCAATATTTATTTGGATCAAAATCCTCCAAGGTCACGGGGCATAAAGATCGTACCCATGTTATTTCTTATGGGAGATTTTTGCCGATGGGACCTAGCTCGAAAAATGTCATGTTTGACAATTTTTTGGGAGGTCATGGTGGCCCCAATAATTTTTCTGATAATTGCTAAATTCATTACTAGTTAGCCTGAATGAAATATATTTTTTGAGTTTAGCGGTTAAATACCCCTTTAAAATGATTGGTCGAACACCAGCACAGCAAAAACCAACGAGGAAAATTGATATGAACGCAAAAGTAATAACGACCGAAGAATTCATATTTCAATAGAAGAAAGGAATGCTAAAAAGACAAACGTAAAGAAAATAGTTACTAAACCACCTCCTAAAAGTGAAAAAAAGGTCAATCAAAGAAGCCACAAAAGAAAAAGGTATCGGTTGATATTGATGTAACTGATGACGACTCTTCTTCCAAGTGGAGATAGTTTGGATGATTTCTAAGTTGAACTGCAGAGGAAGAAGAAAACCCGCAGGCGGCCACCGGCTAACACAGAAACTATGCTTGCAGTGGATGCCTTTTTCTAGTCCGTTTTGCACCTAAAAAGATTATTTATTGATATTTACCGCTATCTGTGTGTAGTGCAAGAAATTATGAATGATGACGAAGCCTCTGTTACGGCATTTCGTGTGGTGGGTGACAGAAAAACATTTTGTGCTGAAGAAAATTATACAGCTACAATTATACACTACAATACATTAAAGAAATTGTCCACACCCGAAGTGGAGTGAGAATTAAATACAAATTTAAGGATGAAGTAGATGTTTATGAAAACTGAAAAGCCATAGGCCTCCGCCTATGCTTAATAATAGAAACCACTTAACTTTTGTGTAAGACATTTTTTAAATTTTGTTTTGCCATGAAGGCCTATCATAGTACACGTAGGCCTACAAGCAGAATTTGATTTGAATAGTACACTGTTTAGTGTTTAAAGAGATAGCCTATAATGTTTTGTTCTGCCTATAACTTTATTTATTTTGCGGCAACTTACTGCTGTCAGATGCACAGAAATTCTGCATCAAAGTTTTACTTAAATAGTTAAGTGGTGGAAGAAGTTATCAGTATTCAAAAAGTTATGTTGGATATTGCCACTTTTCTTTGTAAATGTTCACTATTTTTTTATTGGAAAAGTAGCCTATAGTAAAAATCTGGTTGAAACTAATGTCAGTGTATCATATTTGGACCCCCCTGTCTCATTTTTTGCCTCATAACTACACAGCTTCATTCCTTATAGGAAATATATGTGCTGTAAGTCTGTCTCATTTTTTCCCTATGGGTAGAGGTAGTGAGAAATGGTGATATATATAAACCCAAATTTCGTTTTATAAAACCCAAATTTAGCGTTTTTTGCGATTTCATTTCAATGGTCAAAAAATATCTAAATAAGAAAATAAAAAAATTTAAAATCATTTTTTTTTAAATCAAAATTTTGAAAAAAGGAGCCCTTTAAGTAGGGATGACATAAATTCCAATGAGTTCGAATTGATCATTGTGACCCACAAATCTATTCAGCATCGATTCCCAAGCAAAAATAAATATTTGTACGCACCATTATTTTGGTGGACTATTGCCGCGGAGTCCGTGATACGCGTTGTTATTTTGGCGGTCTATTTCCGTGCAGCCCGTGACGTTACAACACGATGTACCGCCCGCTGCGCGCGTAATGTTCGGTCTAGACCGGCACCTCCACCAAAATTCACAAAGATTCTGGACCGGCACTTCTACCATCCCCCCACATTTCGAGTACTATAATGTTTAATTTTGCGAGTTAATTCGCGTTTTGACCAGTTTTGTACAACTTCGTTCGTTATTTCGCGATATACACGAGATTTCGCGAAATTCGCATTTTCAAAATGTGTTTTTTCCATCTCTAAATGATGTAATTCGTCGACAATATTACATTTTAGGCAATAAAATGGATATTTAAAAAAAATCGCAAATTTCGTTATCACCATTTTTCACTACATCTACCTATGGGTGTCTTATACCTATTTCCCCGTTTTTGAGGTAAATTATGAGACACTTTGTGACAAGTGCTGTTTGATTTGCTGATCATGTTTGAGTCTTTGTCCACTGAAATTGAATTGATAAAGGTGTACATTACCACCTAAAGTAGGAGTCCTATCTTTGTCCTCAATATTGTACCTCCTTGAGTTCCAATAGGGAATATTCCACTTAATATTTTATATTTTATTTTAATTCTTATTCATGTCTTAATAGTCACTGCACTTTTTTTTATTTAAAAAAAATGTTTTTTGTGTAATTTAAACTTGAAGTAAATTGGACCAGTTTGCGCGCCAAAAACGAGCGTGCGCCATCTTTGGACGGTACTACGTCATAACTGTGTTGAGTCAAGGCCAATTGGAAACTATTTGTACATATTTACATACAGACGGCGGTGCTCACCCATCCGCTCAACACAAACAACTCCACAGGGATGTACATTTTCACCGTCTTTTTGTTTTTCTTTTTTCGTATGTGACAGGAGATTTCGCGAGATCATTGTGATAAAGAATAATGAGCATTTTGTTTTGAATTTTTGCATAGCCTAGGACTATCATGGTATTCTTTATCCAGAATAGGCTTTAATTAGTCATCATAGTAAGGTTTTTGTGCGGGATGTGTGTCAGAACATGAACGTGCAGGCCTAGGGTTGGCAAGTTAAGCCTTGGGCTTGTCAAGTGAGTAATTTTAGTATTCACATACCAATGCCTATATCCTACAGGAACGATTGGCCTAGACTGTTGTATTATAAATAATTTTCTACGTCTAGGCCTAGACCTAGGACTGTTTCAGTTTTGTTTTTTGATTGCAATGTCAACTTTTCTCGTTTTCTGGCTAGGCGTTAAATGTAAAATGTCCGCCATCTGTTTACATTACTGTAGGCTACGCTAGGCGCTGCTTTGTTTAAAACACCGCCATCTTGATGTATATCTCGATCCTACTATAATACTATTCCAACATCTTTGGTCTGGATGTATGTTTATCCAGACGGCGTTGGATCAACACAGTTCTGACGTCACAGTCGTTTTTGCCGCTTTAAAAAACTGCTGCTTTTAAAACGGCTATAAATCACTGGATTATTATTTCACGGAAAAACAAAGTAGGCCTACATATTTGTAATCGGGACAAAATACTTCTTCTAAAAAATCTATTCGTACAGTATTTGGCGGAAGTGGAATATTCCCTATTGGAACAACTTTAATAGTCATGCACAGTTATTTCATAATCAGCTGTTGTCACAACCATGGTGGTATATATCTTTAGGTGATTTGATTTCACTTGGGTATCAAACAATGCTATTTTTGTGGTCGCTTAATGCACGCAGTTCAGACGGACGCCGCCAGGATCGCGATGTGACAGAGTACCATCAGACTCGATAAAGAAGTTTCCCCGAAACTTCTTTATCGATTGGTACCATTTCCTATTTCGTAAAGATGGCGGTGTGTATACACTTTATTGCAGTAGCGGAACGTTCGAATTTTCGAATTCGAGCCGTCTATTGGTCCCCCCTTTTAAGTTCTAAAAACGTGACTGGTACTCTGACACGTCGCGCATTCTGTCAGTGACTGTCTGCACTGCGTGCATAAAGCGACCACAAAATTCACGGCAGTGAAATCACCTAAAGATACTACCACCATGGTAACAACTGTAGCCTCAGGTATAGGCCTACTGGTAAATGGAAAATATCTACTATCATGATTTTGTGATCCATCCAATAAAGGGGAAATAGAAGACTACGGGTGACACCAAGAAAACAACATGGAAAAAAGACGAGCAATCGAGTAGCAACCAGTGGTTAAAGTGGGGCGGTATGAGCCGGTATGCATACCGTTACTAAAATTACCGACGGTATGCCATACCGGGACTAGTTTGTGATAGATTTAATGCCCATAGTTGAATTATGTTGAATAATATAAAATTAGTAAAATATAGGCATACGATCCCAAATACTACCCCAATATTGGCAAACAAAAACAAACGTAGACCGGTCTCCAAAGTGATTTTAAAACGTTTCTGATAACACGTCCTAAAAAACATTCCCTGCGGGGAAAAAATGGGGGGCAGCGCCCCCCAGACCCCTGGCGTTTCCGCTTCAATACATTCTTCAGCATAAGTGTATACCGTTACTATTCCGAATCCACTTTAACCACTGCTAACAACTAACTCTCTAGTGTAGCGAGTCATTTCTGTAGTCACCCCATCTACAAGTTAATTGTGTGTGTGTGTTGTGTATGTGTGCGTTTATAAGTAGGCCTACTATGGTATATGCAAATGTTTGGCTCAGGAACTCTAAAAAAATGTTTTGCATTAATTGTGGATTCTTAAAAATGTTTGAACTTTCACAGATACCCTACTAGCTAGTACTAGATTTGCAAATGCAACAAATAAAGTAATGTGTAATTGGGACATTGGGGCTGAAAATTTGTCTTTCTTTCTTTAATGTTACAAAGAAGGTAGTTCTGCACATTCTGATGCATCATACTTAAATTTACGGACAAAAATGAACAATTTACAAGCAGTGGCGGCGCCAGACAAAAATCAATGGGGGGGGGCAGAGGATAGGCAAGGTAATAAAGTGGGGGGGGGCAATCAGTGGCGGGTAGCTGGGGTCTGGGGCAAAGCTCCAGCCGCCGGAGGCCCTTTTGCCGAAGGCGAAAAAAAAATTCACCATACTACAGTTAAGGATAGGACATAGGGGGCTTCAATATGATTCTGTTTCGCAAGAGCGCGCCACGATAGTGCAATTTTTTCCCATATGCCATTTTTATCCTAAACATTTCCCCTCCTTTGCCAGCCAGCCTCACTCCAGTCCAGCGGAGTGCACGTGCAGTCCGCCTATACGCTAGGACGACGCGACGGCCTTGTGTGGCCTCGAATTTCCACCACTACACCACTCAAAACGAATGTGAATGTAGAAGCAATAATCTAATTTGCAGCATCTCTGTTACGATTTCTATTGTAGTGGTATCCTTATTTAAAAATAAGTCCTTCTAAATCAGTTTTTATAACTGAATAGGATAGACGTAAGTGAATAAATAAATAAATAAATAAAAAAATAAATAATTAAATAAATAGATAGATAGGCCCCTAGATAGATAAATAAATAAACAAAACAAAACAAAAAAAATTATTGATCTTTTGTCATTTATTATTTGTCCGACTGTACCAGGCAATTGAAAATAGGTTAGTGGAGAGACCGTAATAATAGACGAAAAAATTAATAATGTGTACGACACTTGTATAATAATTTGTTTTAACTATTATATTTATTAATTTTGTCATTGTTCACTTGCTAATTATTTGCTGAATTTATTACATTGCATAGTGGCAAAATAAATCTATAATTTCACAAGTCCACAAAGCCAGAACACGGCTTGTGTTCTGGGTTTGTCTCTCACATTCCAGGTAGGCACCTTAGACAACAAATTAATCATTGTATGCCAGTGTTGTACTCTGCCTTATAGCATTATATAATAATACGAAGAAAAACTTTTGTAATAAATTGTGATACTATAATTATACAGACTAAATTGTCTAAATTTCTCGAATTGGTTGGTCGGCAAACACTTCCGTAGGTGGAATTGTTAGTACTATTTAATACAATTCAGAAGTTAAAAAATCCATCCCGATCGGGGTTCGAACCAGAGTCCCTCACATTCCAGGTAGGCGCATTAAGCCAACTAGACCACCGAGACGGTAACTGTTTAACTTCTGAATTTTAGTTGCATTATTAGATCTGAATGAATGAAACAGTACTGCAACGAGTATCAGTTGCCATTGAACTGACCAAACAAACATTATTAATAATGTCAATAATGTGAAGGTATGAGCGTGGGTATATTTCTCGATTTGGTTGGTCGGGAAACACTCCCGTCAGAAGACACAAAATTCATCCCCGATCGGGGTTATTTATATTAATATATTTATTATTTATTTATTTATTAACTAGGAAAACGCTAAAGTCCCGCCGCGTTGATGGATGAGCTTTTTAAAGTTTTTAGTTTGTGTGGGATATCTTTACTTTTGCAAGTGCTTTGTTTTGCTGCCTACGCATTGTAGGTGAATGTTGTCAAGTTTCTTTTGTTTCTTGTCAATTGGTATTATTTACCGTAAAAAACTTATATTAAAAGCTTTATTTCTATGTATTCTGGCAAACTTTTTCAACTTTTTCTTTCAAAAGGTACTACATCACCATAACCTTAATGTCCATGTACAATATGAACGTTGTAGCCCCACCCGTTTGGTCAGAATTGGCCCAAATGGCACGAAAATATCGTACAAAAAAACAAAAATCTTATATTAAAAGCTTTATTTCTATAGATTCTGGCTAACTTTTTTAACTTTTTCTTTCAAAATGTACTACATCACCATAACCTTAATGTCCATGTATAATATGAACGTTGTAGCGCCACCCGTTTGGTCAGAATTGGCCCAAATAGAACGAAAATATCGCACAAAAAATCGAAGAAAATCGTAAAAGTATGATATTCATGAGAAATATTTCTTCGATTGTACCCAAAAACGTGGCAAGTCTAAGTTCAGAGATTTCGAAGGTCCTGTCAAATTTTCATCAAGATCGCATATGCCGTTTGCCCGGTAGAGAGCGAACAAACAGACGGGAAAAAAAAAAAAAAAAAAAAACACCCGAGCTAAATTTTTTGGGGGTCAGTGAAATTGAAGTCTTCGCTTCGCTCATCCAATTATAATTATATTTGTTTATGTATTGCTTGACTTGAAGTAATATAGCTCGCAATGCACTGAATTTTCTTCCGATTCTGAACAATTTTGAATCTATTAAGTGCCTCGTTGCTAGGACAGCTCTAAAATTACCGTTTACATGAAGTGATGGACTTGAATAAAGTTTTCTCTTTGTATTGTTTCAACGATTAACCCGTGAGGTGTTGTAAACAACAAAATCACATGTTGGAAATTCTCAGATGACCCCGTATGTATGTGTAAATTAGTTGATATAATTATAACGCATTTATTTTGAATTTTTAGCGTACCTATGTATAGTAATTATTTTACCACAATAATGTTTCTTATGTACCTGATACAAATAAAGCTAATTTCGTTTTAGGGTCAATGTTCCATCCTTGTTAGCCGTGCCGTATTCAATAATATCAAAAATAATTAGTATTAAATTCACCACGAGTATGAAACAAATTTATTTCCTATTTAAGAATAATAGAGTCAATTGACGTAGCCCGTGCGATGTGTTGACTATTGCAGCTGAGATGTATACAAATTTATCGTGAAGTGGATCTTTTATCAAATATTCATTTTAATTTAGCATAAACTATACGTAAAATATGCACTTTCTTGCCCAATAATTGCGAAATCAACATCACCTTTCTTAATTAACCATAGACTACGACTTCATTTGGCATTTACTGTAAATTTTGGATTTAAAGTTTTAAAACATACATTTCAACTAAATTTTGAATTGTTTTCTTATTACATAAAACTAGCATCTCCACTAAATGTTAGACCTGTATTCAATATCCATGTCAATCCATGTCAATATCCATGCGATCTTACAGTTATGACAGCAAACATGAAAGTGTTATGTTTGATTTTTAATATAATGGAACCATTATGTTCTATGTTCTGTGGTCGAACTCCTATCAGGACAGATTACTACGAACATTGCTATCCAAGTACTAACTGCATAATATCATACGGTACATTTTTATAATATTTTAGGTAACTACTTACCTATCATTATCAAGTGTTGGTCCATATTGGTCAGTCACATATGTATTAAATCACTATAAATATTATATTCTTTCATAATGTATAAACTTTAAGGTATTAATTAACTTTATGCACTTGCGATATTTCCTTCTACGAAACACGTGATTGCCAAGACAAGTTCGATGTTAGACTACCCCCGCCTGCGTATTTTTAATTCACTTGGAAAAGTAAACCAATCAAGTTCACAATAATGATCACTTGATTAAGATATATTTAGGTAATTTAGATAAAGATAATGTTTGGAGAGACATTCACTCAGTTCCATTCCTAATAAAAGACTATATTTATGCTGACTTGCAGTGATCTTTATGAGTGCATTATAAATAAATAAGTACATACATTGTATTTAGAGTCTACACATTCAGTTATATAACCTTTGAGTATATAACCACCCTTAGGTTATATACTCAATGATATAACTGATTTTCAGTGGGGGACAGTAAATCAAAGACAAAGCGTCAAAGCCTACCTTGTAGGCCCCGACGCAATCGACGAGTGAACGATTACCAACCAAAGATCGATATTTTTAATAGGACATATAGCAATCAGTGGTACGGACAGTGCGAACACCCGCGAATCAGCGCCAGAATCAACAAGGCCGATTCAGAACAACTCTGAATTTATTATGTGCTTCGATGCTATGGACGGCTTCACCGTTTACAAACTTCTAAGACACGAACTGATGGAATCAGAAGTTAAAATACTTCTGACTTTGGCGGGAATCGAACCCTGGACCTTCTGCATTGGAAGCAGATACGCTAACAACAAGACCAACGAGCCACACAATGTTTTCACTATACAAGATAATTTATGCAAATGTAGATTATTTTCAATCACTTATTTATTGTCGCTCAATCCTAGTGATCGGCTGATCATAGGTATTTTCTTTAAATTTAAGAAGAACTAAGATGAAAATGAATTGCAAAGTGAATCACAAGGCAATGCGTCTCTTTAAAAAAACGATCACACTATGTTATGTTTTTATAATCGCAAGCGTTTCCTTATCCAAACTAACAGTTTGGAGCAGACATCGCACGTGAAGCCGTTGTATGTTATATGATAATTGACTTGAAACAGAACTTGAACATTGGGAATAAACAAAACACGCATGTAATCTATCACCAATCTCTACAAGCACATTTCGAACGCGCTTCATGGCAATCTTACTCGATCATGTCAAAACTATATCAATAATATGATTGCGTACGCAAATTAGCTAAATACGCGTGGCTCAAGGCTTCATTCGAGTCGTTTTTTTAAAGAGACGCCTTGCCTTGTGATTCACTTTGCAATTTATTTTCATCTTAGTTCTTCTTAGATATAAAGAAAATACCTATGATCAGCCGATCACTAGGATTGAGTGACAAGAAATAAGTGATTGAAAATAATCTACATTTGCATAAATTATCTTGTATAGTATAAATGTTTGTATTTCAATGTAACAGCTCGGAAGCTTTGTGTATTTCCAAACTCAGTGTCGAGAGGTTGCATTGCAAATGCAAGGTCACACTCGCTCAAGTTGCGCGCTCGGATGTTCACACGACACCGCTCACTCGAAGGCAAAGGAGGGGTGATAATTTACGACTTGCAGGTTTCGGTGATGGAAATGCAGTTGTGCCGGTCTTGCACAAAACCATGTACGCTGTTCAATCAATACGTAATAACCGTTAATTATTTTTCAAATGTAACTAGTGCGATGGATAGGTCGATGCTTTATCTATGATTGTGTGGAAACAAAATTGTAGTTTTGTTTATATTTAAAATGGTACTTCATATAACACAATTTTCGAATTTTGGTTAAAATTTCGAGTTTTTTTTCAAGCTTATGTTCAGCAAAACACGTTAATTTGTTTTTCCTTCCAGCACCAGCAAAAGAAATTTTAAAATTCTAAGTAGTTTTGATAATATCGTTGAAGAGCGTCTTTTTCAGGTGTTTGCTAAATCTCAAATTTCAAGGTAAGTATCAGATTAAGCTATGCATATTATGTTTATTATTGATAACAAAAGATAGAGCTTTCTTTTAAAGGTAAAATCGTGATTGTATCTATATTAGATCAGAAGATATTGGGCTCTAAAGAAAACACGGGAATTCATGCCTGACCCTGTTAAATCCGGCCAATCCTCTGTTGAACCTAACCTTAATTTGTCATGTTTTAACTGAAAAATGGCAACTGTAGGGATTACCGTTTTGTTTATGAAGGATAAACACTTGGTAAAATAAACACAAATATGTACAGTTTGTTATATTTAATTTGTGACTTAAAGGCCCACTAAACCCAAACGTACATGTTGATTAGTTTGACGCTAAGACATGTGATTATTTATATTGTTGAAGCGCCACTGCTCTGCGACCCTTCGTGTAGCCACTAGCCGTGTTCTCGTCTAGCATGTGACGTCAATCGCTATACGATGGTTGCCCGTCTCCGTCGGAGCATTGAAACAACATGCGAAGAAAGTACTCGTCACTTAAAAGTCGTCTAACTTTCACAATTTTGGACCGATTTTCGATTGCAACCCATCGTCGTCATCCCTGAATTATTTCGAACCCATTGCAACTTTCATATTTCATATTTATACATATACGTGTTTATTGTGACGATGTAAACACAGCCTTGCGTAGTACACTTGTAGGAATATATGCCGAATTGCAGTAATGTTTACTGGTGCTAAAGCAACTTATTTCTTCGTATGTCGGTACTTCTTTTGGAATCATGTTAATTGTCAAACTATCTACTTTAATGTGATGTCAAAATATTTAAGTTGCACACATAAACAAAATATTTATAGCGAGTTATTAGACGGCTCTGATTGAAACATGACAGCACAGTGAGCTGCGCGTCTCGCCTAGATACGGTGGAGGAAGCTCCTATTAGCCCAGCTAAAAACATTTACTGCGTCATGTAGCAGTCTCGACTCGGGATTATACGGCGGCGGTATTTATCATGTTCGTTCTTACATTTTCAACACCGTAATCCAAATAACATATTTACCTCCAATTAACTTCTCCAATTAACATATAAGACGTCAAACTTGAAAACTTTTTTGTTCAGTTCGAAGTCTGATTTCTATTTGCATAAAAAGATTAATTAATTGGATACATAATTAAAATATTAATATAATTAAATTTATAATATCAATAATTAATCTTACTAAAAATATGTATGTGCTGTAACCAGGAATTCTCTCAGTGATGGGATAAGGGGGGGGGGGGGGGGTCAATGCAATATTTGGTGGGTCAGAAACTATGCGTTTTAGAGCAGCATTATAAAAACATAATATCTGCTGTTCAATCCAGAAAATTCCCTCAATTAAATAGGCTAGTTTAATAAAAGTATTGATAAGTGTTTCAAAGGTATTGTCTTACCGAACTATTGCTTACTCGAGGTTGGAAAGCGGGGAAACCGGCGCTGCATTGCATCTTCTATTGACGGCTTAGGTACTGGCGCAATTTGTTTTGGAAGACTGGGCAATTCACACTCTTCACACTCTCACACTCTCAAACATAAACTCGTCCGGATCCCATCCCATCCGTAGAAAACACGTCGTATGACCGAGACTGCTACATGACGCAGTAAATGTTTTTAGCTGGGCTAATAGGAGCTTCCTCCACCCTATCTAGGCGAGACGCGCAGCTCACTGTGCTGTAATGTTTCAATCAGAGCCGTCTAATAACTCGCTATAAATATTTTGTTTATGTGTGCAACTAAAATATTTTGACATCACATTAAAATAGATAGTTTGACAATTAACATGATACCAAAAGAAATACCGACATACGAAGAAATAAGTTGCTTTAGCACCTGTAAACATTACTGCAATTCGGCATATATTCCTACTAGTGTACTACGCAAGGCTGTGTTTACATCGTCACAATAAACACGTATATGTATAAATATGAAATATGAAAGTTGCAATGGGTTCGAAATAATTCAGGGATGACGACGATGGGTTGCAATCGAAAATCGATCCAAAATTGTAAAAGTTTGACGACTTTTAAGTGACGAGTACTTTCTTCGCGTGTTGTTTCAATGCTCCGACGGAGACGGGCAACCATCGTATAGCGATTGACGTCACATGCTAGACGAAAACACGGCTAGTGGCTACACGGAGGGTCGCAGAGCAGTGGCGCTTCAACAATATAAATAATCACATGTCTTAGCGTCGAACTAATCAACATGTACGTTTGGGTTTAGTGGGCCTTTAATGATTTAATTTTATAGTCATGTTAGAGTGCAAAACAGAACAAAACAAAAATCTCATCCGGGTGGGCAAGGACGTGGTCAAGAAAATTTTCGGGTGGGCCAGGGCCCACCCTTGCCCCCCCCGTAGTGCCGCCACTGTTTACAAGACAAGGTTATGTTGATAGAATGCCATTCAACTGGAGTATATTAGTGTGAGATGGAATCCAACAACTTACCTTTGAAAAGTGATGGTGGCTGGTGGCAAGACATTCAGCAGCCACAATCACTTTTTGAAGGTAAGCTGTTGGATCCTATCTCACACAAATATAATTTTCAATACTAGGCCGCTTCGCTAACGCTTTTTCCAGTCGCGTTGATGGATGAGCTTTTATGGTTGATTATCTGCCCAAATATCACGAAAATATTGTATTAAAAATCTGTGAAGAAATCGTAAAAGTACGATTTCTATGAGAAATATTTTTCAAATGTCTCTAAAATCATAATATAATATATCATTTCAGTGATTTTAAACGTTCCTATAAAGTTTCATCAAGATCGGGAAAAAATCGTAAAGTACGACTTCTATGAGAAATATTTCTTCAAATGTCTCTATACGGTTGTTTTTGTTGGCGCCATGAAGGTGCTGTGCTAACATGTGCTGCATGGTGGAAACGAGTTTCTAGCAGCACTTCCGTGACGTCACAGCATGGTCACAGCCAAGATGGCAGCGCCCACAAATCTCTACTAAAACTACCGTATAGTGTAGGGTATACATCTAGAAATCAAAATTTGTTGTTTGAAAAGCCCCCCCCCCCCAAAAAAAAAAATAAATAAATAAATAAATACACCACAAAAAATGTGAATCCATGGTCAGTGTCTTGCACTATCGAGAGTTGAAGTAGAACACCGATATCTGGCAGTTTCAACAAGAATATATTTTTGAGTTGCCATTCAATATGAGTTTAATTTAAGTATCGATAATCGTGCACGTGCATTCGTTTAAATCTCAAGTTCTTTGTCCCATTCTCGAATCTTTGTACTTCCATATTGATATACTCAGGATAAGAAGACTCAATAAGAGCAGCTCTGATTAAGTATCATATTCATGTCCCATACTAGCCTAACATACAACACACCACTACAGTACCAGGGGACACTAGGGTTCACTACACAGTTCACTCCAGAGTAGGCTCAGGCAGGCAAGCATTGAACTTGCCACCAATAAGCTGAAGGGTGCCACAGCCTGTATTGTGTGACTTACTATGATGAATAATATACACGGGCCTAGTGTGACATATATTAACCATAACAGTGATCAAGGATTGGCCTCTGAGAAACAAGATTGTCTAGTTGGACTCAAGTGTTCAAAAATCTTGACAATTTACGCAGATAGGAATGCGGCAATTATTATTAGTTACATAAAATCTGGCCCGGAGAGCTTACCCCGGGACACCGCGTCAAACGATCAAGCAGCGCTCATTGCTTTCATGCAACAGTTTGGCACGTTGTGGGTGAAGAAGTCGCACGTCCGGTCTACTACAACAAACGACCTACAAGTCGGGACCACGTACCCCCCTGGACTGGTGGCAGGAGGCCCCAGAGCAAAGACGACTCACGAACGCCACTGGCTATCAATTTTTGGATAGCCAGGAAGAAAAATGATTGAAAAATCAAGCTTTCGGCATAGGACAAAAAAAAAAAAAAACATAAAATCTATTAATATTAACCAATGAACAGTGAATAAATAATAATCAAATTTGGATGATCGTACAATGTTACTTGATAGGCTAATAAGGCCTAAACGATAATTTTCTGAATTTAGGATATCCTAACTTTAAATCGTCGAAATATATGTTTACAGTGACACACAACTCTCATAATCACATTATTAGGCCTTATTACCAATTGACATGTTACAAGGTAGGCCCTAACCAAAATTAGCTTTAGATTCAATGAAAATTACAGCCTATGGGGGTCGTTAGCTCTCTAAAACACCGGTCGCAAGTTTTCAGTGCCTCGAGCTACTACTTCCAAGTAATAGGAAAATAATAGAATAGACAATAGTCCCTAACAGACAATAGGATTTTTTTTAAAGTTGTTTTAACATAGGCCTCTGGCCTAATACTAATTTTCAATGTCAAGTAGGCCTACGTATATGGGTGGGAGTGGGATAAATTGTTTGATTGCTTGAATGTTAACAGTATTACCATATTTTATTGTAGGTAATGCCTAAAAGTAAAAAAAACAAATTTGTTTTAAATTAAAAGTATTCTCCCAGAAAATGATAAAAAGTATGGGTGGGCATTGGCAACAACATCACTGGCAGTGACAGTGGAATATCAATATCGTGGGAGACATCGATGTACCAAACATTATTTTAAAATTATATCGTGGGAAAACTAAAAACAAGTCTAAAGTTTCCAACTAAAGTCAGGTGGGTGGTGTCTACTAATCACCAGTTTTCTTGAGCACACACACAGATACCTAGTTTATGAACGTTGGCTTGGCAGGCCTGTCATGTTCTCCTCTTTTTTCTGTCTTCTTCCAGGGCGGACCGACTAGGCCCAGGCCACCCCTGAATTCTCTGATAACTTTTCCTGAGTTTCTGTTTTGAGATGGATTGTGATTTTGATATGTACAAAATGTACTTCTACCTACTTCATTGAATAATTTCATCAGATCATCCTTGTATTACGTGAGTTCCCAATAGTACAAATAAGCTCATAAAATACATATTTTTTGAACTTGCACAATGAAATAATTTCTTTACTTTGAGCCCCATTTTCCCATATTTGTTGTTTTTATGATCAAAAATGCAAATTTAAAAAAATTGAATACGAGTATTGTGTTGTGTCATAAATATGCCTTAGAAATATCCAGAATTTTTGTGTAGAGTTGAAAATACACCTTCTAAAAGCACAAATTAAAAATGACCTGTGGGGCAATTCTGGGGTGATCACCTCAAGGTCGTTCCAAATTTTATAGTTGGTCCGCCCCTATTTTTGAGGGGTTTGAACCGTCTTCTTCCCACCAGTTCACGCCTCTACTTCCCAATGCTCATCTCTTCTACATCATTTCTCATTTTGGTCCTGCCACTTCTCACTTGGTCTATTACGTCTTCTAATGCTCATGTCTCCTCTGTCAAATTCTGCCCTTGGTAATCTTTGCTTTTTCATTCTCACATGTCGTATCAACCTCTCTGGTCAAGTGACTAATTAAGGCATTGTAGGCCATATAGCGTTTGACAATTTGTATTAAGCCAGCTCCAAACGACGTGTGTATTTCACAAATGTTGGCTTGATAAACCCTAATAAAAATCGTTGCCGTACCCTTCACACAACGTGTCCTTCCACCTCATGTTGGCATTTGTGTATGCATGTGCCAACATTTGACTTGCCTTCAGACAACATGTCTATATGTTCAACATTTCAGCTAAACATACGATAAAACGCGCAATTTGCTAGTAATATCTTGGTAATAAACTAATAATCGAGTTATGTCCTTCCCATTCAAGAGTTTAATGGGTAGGCATAGGCACAGCTTAAAGGGGCTATTACCACAAAAAATTATTTTTTACCACGTAATCTATAGCATAATACAGAATACTACACTAAAATGACCGTTTAAAATATAATATATTGTAAATGTGATTTTACACAAATTTTTCATTTTTTTAATCCAGACATTTGCAAAAATTGGCGTTTTGGGAAAATTCTTAAATCAGCTTTAACCTGCTTATTTTTTGTTTCACATAGATAATAGAGCATTATACCAATCTAAAATGGCCCTTTGTAACATCATATCCTGAATCTGTGCTCAAATATAGGCGGGTCATTCCCAAAAAAGTTGCCACTTTCACGTCCTAGACTTTATGAATTTTTTAAACATGTAACGACTGGCTAATATGTACATTTGATGATAAAATAACATAAGAAATTTAATGAAGAGATACTTTATGGTCTAAAAGTAATACTGTCATGTTAAAATTTGGATGAATTTTAGTAGTTTGTAATAGAAAGCGCTAAAACACCATGTCCCTATTAACAGAATGAACTACATCATTAAACCATGGAGTTGGATGATAAGGAGGTCTAGCTCAAATGGAACAGCACGTCCACGATCGTGTTTGTTTGTTTGAGCCTATTCGCCATTTTGATTGCTATAACCACTACTAGCAGGTTAAACTTTGCTACCATGAACTTTAGTAGGCCCTAGGTTACCTTGGTTACCAAAGTAAACAATCAAAATGTCTGCCAATTTGAAGTGCTAACTTGTACACCGCCAACCACACACCTGCGCCTCCAGTACGCCAGTACTATTTATAACTCCATGATTAAACTATGACATAAATAATTTTTTATTTACTTAACATATTCCAGTAATGGAAACTACATGCGCTTTACAGTAAACAATAAGAAAAATATAAAGTAATTAATTTCATTTTATGAACTGTTAATACCGTCAAACTTAGTCCCTGGCATTTGGTCAAGAGTGTTACTCAAGAACTTTACCCGCCAAAATTTTTGATATAATGATTAAAGAAGGCAGTGAATTGTGTTTCTGAGTTGTTTGGATGTTGCCATTAGGTTGTTTGGTTTGCTACACGAACTTACACTTTACACTAGTGTAGGCTCAAAATGTCTAAAAAGCGTTTTCGTATTAAGTGTAGTGTAAAGTGTAGCCGTTTGGTTTGACTTCGTGTAGTGTAAAGTGTAGAATTTCTACACGAGCTCTAGGAGGTCGTGTAGGGTGTAGGTGTAAAAATTTAGGCGCAACATTTGAAGAGAAACAGCTTAAAACATGATGAATGACACATTCTTTCATTGACAATCCGATATAACTCCTAAAATCAATTAATAGTCTATAATTACGTATTAGAAACTGATTCGAAGTATTTTATTTGTGGCACTATGTTTTGTGATGAGGGCAAATGCGTAGGGTACTCTAACCTCAATTAGGATAAGCACTATTGAAGTTTATGTTCCAAATAGCTTTTCATCGTTCAGATAGTACACATTTTCTATCATTTTGACTCATTTAGTGCCTTCAACAGTACTGTTTGTTGTTTTATTATGTTTTTTTAGTTTGACAGTTCGATGTGAGCGAATCTAGTGTAGAGTGTAGCTTAAAAAACGTTTGGTTATCCTGGGTAAAGTGTAGTGTAATTTGATTTCAAGGCCTACACCTACACTACACAAGTCTACACTACACTAGGTAAACCAAACAAACCTATTGCCTCCAAGTCAATCCTGGCCTGTTTTCAACTGGTTGCAGTTGAAGTATTCGTAAATGAAGAAATAAAGTGGTGAGTATTTTAATTCAAAGTCATGAGTGTTACCTAGTAAATTTAATTAATATTTTAATATATTTTATCAAAAGCTTATGCATTATGACTTAATTTGAGACCTTTTTCTGTTTTACTTAACCTTACATTGAATTTGTACCCATGCTTCCATACTGAATTTTGACTGTTAAAATGTCACGAGTGTTACTTGTCATGAGTGTTACTGTATTATAGTAACACTCTTTTCATTTCGGTCAAAGTTAATGTTTTTGAAAAAGAAATAGTAAAATTGATAATACTGAAATCATTCCAAGTGTAGGCATGTATTGAAAATTGGTCAAATGTGCCACGAGTATTAGTAATGTCATGAGTGTTACTCGAAAGTGTCCCGAGTGTTACTCAAATGTCACGAGTGTTACCATACACTTTTCCCGCTAACCTGGATGTATACATGCGACAATGCATTTATCATCAATTATCATTTGTATGTATGGTTTATTCTTTTTAGTTTAATCTAGGGCGACGGTCGTTCGCCCGCAGCCAAGCGCACGCGACTGCTAGAAGGCGATGACTAACTCGACCCTGTTTACAGCTATCCGAGTTGGGGGGTTTTCAGCTATCTGCACACGCCGTCCCGAAAGATTTACAATCTTGAAACTCGGTATATGACCTGATATGTGGTCCATGACATACCAAAAAAAAAATCAGCCCGATCCGATAGCCCGTTCTGTGTTAAAAAAGTGCGTAAATATCGACGATAATCGTCCGGCTGATTGGTTGGGTTGGTTGGGGGGGGGGGGGGTAGTGGATTCTGACAGAGAGGAATAAGAGCCTACAGAGAAAACGGTACATCTTAGAACTATGAAACTTGAACCACACTTAGATGTACCTCAGACTCACAAACTTCCGCCGAGAGACAAGCAATATTCCACCCATATCATCCCCTAAAATTAAAATAATTCATAGCTCTAACCCAAAATTGAATTTTTAGTCAAATTAGTTATTAAAATTATGTTCTTATGTATTTTAACCCAATCGGTCTATTCTCATTATATAAACCACATTTTGTCAACCCCCATCCCTAATAGTTTATATTATTTTTACCTTGATTTCCAGCATTCACCACGAAGGCACCTAATGAGTTATCATTACTAGGAAAACGCTTAAGTCCCGCCGCGTTGTTGGATGAGCGTATATGGTGCATTGAGCTGCCATGTGTTACGCGGATTTTCTGTTGTTCTGTGAAAAATTCATTACTTAGTCGAAGATTTTTTTAAATTAAATTAAATTAAATAAAAAATTAACTTAATTTTTTTAATTAAACTAAATTAAATAAAAAATTAACTTAATTTTTTAATTAATCGTAATTTTTAAAAAAGAAAAAAATCGTAAAATTGCAATTTTCATAAGAAATAATTATTCGATTGCGCTCAAATTTAACACGAATATATTAATTCATGAAATGAAGGTTCTGTAAAAAAATCATAACAATAGGATAAACCATGTAGGTATTATAAGTCAAAGAATTGTTTTAAAAAAGAAAAAACCCGTAAAATTACGATTTTCATGAGAAATAATTTTTCGATTATGCTAAAATTTCACACGAATATCTAAATTCATAAAATTAAGGTTCTGTGAAAAAATCATTACAATCGGATAAAGCATGTAGGTGTTATAAGTCGAAGAAATTTTTTAAAAATCGAAAAAAATCGTAAAATTGTGTTTTTTATGAGAAAAAATTTCCCGATTGCGCTCAAAAACGTGGCAGTTCTAAGTTCAGAGATTTCGAAGGCCTCCATAAAATTTCATCGCAATCGGAGTATCGGTTTAGCCGGAATCGTGTTAACAAACACACAAAAAAAAAAAAAAAAAAAAAAAAAGAAAAAAAAAAAAAAAAAAAAACATTCCGGATTTTTTCTCCAGTGTAGTGAAATGGAATCTTCGCTTCGCTCGCTACGCTCGCTACGCTCATCCAATGAAATTTGGCTACGCTCGCTACGCTCATCCAAAAAATAATCCGCCAAGAGGCAATTAAGCGATATTCCACCCCCAACACCCCCTAAAACTGGAATAATTCATAGCTCTAATCTAAAATTGATGTTTTATTCAAATTAGTTATTAAAATTATGTTTTAATGTGTTTTAATCCAATCGGCCTATTCTCATTTCCTAAACCACATTTTTTCAACCCCCATCCCTTATAGTTTATATTATTTTAACCTTGATTTCCAGAATTCACCATAAAGGCACCTAATTGGATGAGCGTAGCGAGCGAAGCGAAGATTCCATTTCACTACACTGGAGAAAAAAATCCGGAATGTTTTTTTTTTTCTTTTTTTTTCTGTATTTTTGTGTGTTTGTTAACACGATTCCGGCTAAACCCATACTCCGATTGCGATGAAATTTTATGGAGACCTTCGAAATCTCTGAACTTAGAACTGCCACGTTTTTGAGCGCAATCGGGAAATTTTTTCTCATAAAAAACGCAATTTTACGATTTTTTTCTATTTTTAAAACATTTCTTCGACTTATAACACCTACATGCTTTATCCGATTGTAATTATTTTTTCACAGAACCTTAATTTTATGAATTAAGATATTCGTGTGAAATTTGAGCGTAATCGAAAAATTATTTCTCATGAAAATCAAAATTTTACGGGTTTTTTCTTTTCTAAAACAATTCTTTGACTTATAACACCTACATGCTTTATCTTATTGTAATGATTTTTTCACAGAACCTTAATTTCGTGAATTAATATATTCATGTTAAATTTGAGCGCAATCGAATAATTATTTCTTATACAAATTGCAATATTACGATTTTTTTCTTTAAAAAAAATTACGATTAATTAAAAAAATTAAGTTAATTTTTTATTTGATTTTATTTAATTATTAAAATTAAGTTAATTTTTTATTTAATTTAATTTAATTTAAAAAAATCTTCGATTAAGTAATGATTTTTTCACAGAACAACCGAAAATCCGCGTAACACATGGCATCTCAATGCACCATATACGCTCATCCAACAACGCGGCGGGACTTAAGCGTTTTCCTAGTGAGTTATCAGCATGAAATTTGGCATGATGGTACATACTACTAGGAAAACGCTTAAGTCCCGCCGCGTTGTTGGATGAGCGTATATGGTGCATTGAGATGCCATGTGTTACGCGGATTTTCTGTTGTTCTGTGAAAAAATCATTACTAAGTCGAAGATTTTTTTTAATTAAATTAAATTATATAAAAAATTAACTTAATTTTTATAATTAAATTAAATAAAATAAAAATTAACTTAATTGTTTTAATTAATCGTAAATTTTTTAAAAAGAAAAAAATCGAAAAATTGCAATTTGCATAAGAAATAATTATTCGATTGCGCTCAAATTTAACACGAATATATTAATTCATGAAATTAAGGTTCTGTAAAAAAATCATTATAATAGGATAAAGCATGTAGGTGTTATAAGTCAAAGAATTGTTTTTAAAAAGAAAAAAAAAACATAAAATTTCGATTTTCATGAGAAATAATTTTTCGATTACGCTCAAATTTAACACGAATATCTTAATTCATCAAATTAAGGTTCCTGAAAAAAACATTACAATCGGATAAAGCATGTAGGTGCAAAGTCGAAGAAATGTTTTAAAAATCGAAAAAAATCGTAAAATTGCGTTTTTTATGTGAAAAAATTTCCCGATTGCGCTCAAAAACGTGGCAGTTCTAAGTTCAGAGATTTCGAAGGTCTCCATAAAATTTCATTGCAATCGGAGTATCGGTTTAGCCGGAATCGTGTTAACAAACACACAAAAATACAGAAAGAAAGAAAGAAAGAAAGAAAAAAAAAAAAAAAAAAAAAAAAAACATTCCGGATTTTTTCTCCAGTGTAGTGAAATGAAATCTTCGCTTCGCTCGCTACGCTCGCTACGCTCATCCAAAAATAAAAAATCATTCGCCGAGAAGCAAGCGATATTCCACCCCAACACCCCCTAAATCATCCCCTAAAATTGGAATAATTGATAACTCTAAACCAAAATTGAATTTTTATTCAAGTTATTAAATTATGTTTTAATGTGCTTTAACCCAATTGGCCTATTCTCATTTCCTTTGTCACATTTTTTCAACCCCCATCCCTAATAGTTTATATTATTTTTACCTTGATTTCCAACATTCACCATGAAGGCACCCAAATGAGTTATCAGCATGAAATTTGACATGATGCTACATACTAATATGAAAAATCATTCGCCGAGAGGCAAGCGATATTCCACCCCCAACACCCCTAAATAATCCCCTAAAATTGGAATAATTCATAGCTCTAACCTAAAATTGAATTTTTATTTAAATTAGTTATTAAAATTATGTTTTAATGTGTTTTAACCAATCGGCATATTTCATTATATAAACCACATTTTGTCAACCCTATCCCTAATAGTTTTATATTATTTTATCTTGATTTCCAGCATTCACCACGAAGGCACCTAATGAGTTATAATCATGAAATTTGTCATTATGGTACATAATAATATGAAAAATAATCCGCCGAGAGGCAAGCGATATTCCACCCTCAACACCCCCTTAAATTGGAATAATTCATAGCACTAATCTAAAATTGATGTTATATATTTAAATTAGGTGGTTATTAAAATTATGTTTTAATGTGTTTTAACCCAATCGGCCTATTCTCATTTCCTAAACCACATTTTTCAACCCCCATCCCTTATAGTTAATATTATTTTTACCTTGATTTCCAGCATTCACCATGAAGGCACCTAATGAGTTATCAGCATGGAATTTGGCATGATGTTACATACTAATATGAAAAATAATTCGTCGCGATGCAAGCGATATTCCACCCCCAACATCCTCTAAAATTGGAATAATTCATAGCTCTAACCCAAAATTGTATTTTTATTCAAATTAGTAAATTATGTTTTAATGTGTTTTAACCCAATAAGCCTATTCCCATTTCCTAAACAACACTTTTTCAACCCCCATCCCTAATAGTTTATATTATTTTTACCTTGGTTTCCAGCATTCACCATAAAGGTACCGAATGAGTTATCAGCATGAAATTTGGCATGGTGGTGCATAATAATATGAAACATAATAATCCACGAGGAGACAAAGATATTTAACCCCCACTGTTCCCTACCACTCTTTACTTTGGGAAAAACGTTATGTTGTATTTATTACAATTTTTAATATTTTAATTGCTGATTAAAATTATGCGTCAATGTGTTATAGTCCGGCCAACAAATCATTCACACAAAAACCCAAGACGACATTAATAACCATATTAAATTTAATAAAAACATTGAATATTGCCAACTAGGCCTACAGATTGTAAACAAAAAAAGATGGTAGCTTTTGTTTCTAGACAATCTGTTTTAAACGCACTGTATCCACCTTTACACGTATTTCACATGTTTAAGCCTTGATATGAAACAAACAACAAAAAGATGTGATATCCCCCCAAAATACAAAAATTTGTAAAAAACGGCAGCCAAGCTCTCCTTCCAAAGTCTTCGGCTGTGAATGCTGTGAGATATAGAAGTTGAGCCAAGCATTTCATTCTTTCTCCCTAGTTTCGCATTGAAAAGAAGTAAGATCATTTCGCCTGTTGACGAGCGCCAAGCCAACCATTTTCGTGGTAAAAAAAGTTAAAATTTTAAACTCAAAATCATAAAAAAATTACTTGGCTATTGATTTTGGTACGAAGACTCTAAAAAGTCAATGACCAAGTAATTTTGGTACGAAGACTCTAAAAAGTCAATGACCAAGTAATTTTTTTATGATTTTGAGTTTAAAATTTTAACTTTTTTTACCACGAAAATGGTTGGCTTGGCGCTCGTCAACAGGCGAAATAATCTAACTTCTTTTCAATGCGAAATTAGGGAGAAAGAATGAAATGCTTGGCTCAACTTCTATATCTCACAGCATTCACAGCCGAAGACTTTGGAAGGAGAGCTTGGCTGCCGTTTTTTTACAAATTTTTGTATTTTGGGGGGATTAACATTTACATCAATATTAGATCTTATATTTCAGTGTTAGCTCAAATGTCACGAGTATTACCGTGCACTTTTTCTGCTAATTTGGATGTATTCATTCGACAATATAATAATTAACCTTTTGAAAAGTGAGTTCAAAATTGGGGTTTGCCACCCCTAAAGTGAGTTTTTTCCTGTATTTTAGAATCCAAGGGAAAAATTCTTATTGAGATTAATAACCAATATTTTCTTGTGTAGTAAATGTTTATTTGCACACAATATTCATAATAATTTTTGAGATTCCGTCTACATTCATATCTACGCGCCTTACCATAGCTACCGATAACACTTGTTGCTACCTACTAGCACGCACTAGGCCTGCCTTCACACGCACCGGCAACGCACGTATTCATAATAACATGCTAAAAATAGATCAAATCTCGTCCAAATGTTTCACCAAATAGTTCAAGATGTTGTCAAAAGGTAGCACTACTGCATGGCCGAGCTCGAGCTCGATGCACCAATGCCTTGAATTACTGTGCAACCCAAAAACATTGAAACGTACATATACGGGAATACTCTGGCAGGGCGCTCGGGCGCGCACGTATATATACGGGCATACTTTTCAAAAGGTTAACCATTATCATTTGTAGGTATGGGTATTTCTTTTTAGTTTAATTAACATTTACATGAATATTAGATCTTAATTTTACAGAATAAGCATACTTAGTTCCAACTTCTGTTAAAATGGGTAACACTCATGACAAAAGTAATTCAAAAGTCAATTAAATTATCTTGAGCTTCTCTTTTTTAGTATTTTAATATGTAAAGAACATTGATAATGTCAAATAAATAAAACCAATTCCCGTTTAAAAAATAAATTTGACTTGTAAATTAAATACCTATTCCTAGTAACACTCATGACATTTTTTGACGCAATTTGTAATAAAGTGTGAAATTCCCGCCATGATTATTAATTAATAAGCAAACCCTTACAATGCTATATTCACAACGGATGTGGTAAGTGAATCCCTGCCTCCAAAGAACAGTTAATATACTGTTTAATAAAGTGTCAATCATGAAATGGCAACTTTTTGGGATCAGACCCAGCCTCTCAAACAGTGGCCAAATATTATTCCAAATCACACCTCTTTTGATAAAGCATATTTGAACGAATTACTTGCCAAATTACAATATAAAAATATTGCAGAATTAAAGAAACAGTGTGAGAAGGCCCACTTCAGTTTCAAATTCAATGATGGCCAATATTTTTGGATCAAACAGCCAAAGGTCACGGGAAAAGATCGTCCCTGTTATTCTATGGAGATTTTGGCAATGGGCAAGCTGAACAATCCAAGTGAAATTATTTTTCGGCGTCAAAAATGAACCAAAATTCTGTTCTTTAATCAGCAAGTAGTTGCTAATGAATTATTTTAGAGAAGTGGTTTAATCCTTTAAAGTCATTTGTGTATATAACACGTAATAATTATAAAAAATTGCATGATGACAAAAGACAAATTGATTACAAAAAAATATTAAGTTTATTGACTTATATCCTTAGGCTTCTAAAATTGCCCATGCTCCTAATGAAACTCGAAATCCTGTAATTTAACTAGGCTATTTTCAGTGACTTTTATTTGGTGTTTTCCAGTTTTGACTGCACAAAAACTACATTGTTTGGTATATCATCCAGCCCACCACTTTATTCTAAAACGCACCAAATACAATCTAAAAAGCTGAATTTAAAAAATTTCGCCTGCGGCGCTATAGTTGGGGGCTTCGCCCCCCAAACCCCCCGTGCTTGGTCCCTTTCCCACGAATTTTCATGGAAGGCCGGTTTTTCCCGTGGCTAGAGTTGGCAACCCTAGTGGTAAGTGATCCCTGCACTCAAAAGTAAAATTTAAAATATTTTTTAAATAAAAATGTCAAATCATGAAAGTGGCAACTTTTTTGGGAATGACCCAGACCCTCCTCTCAAACAGGCAAAAATATGCATTCCTAAATCACACCTCTTTTTGATAATCAGCATATTTTGACCGAATTACTTGCCCAAATTACAAAAAAAAATATGGAGGATTTACAGAAAAGGCTGTAGAGAAGGCCCTACTTCAGTTTCAAATTCAATGATGGCCAATATTTTTTTGGATCAAAAGCCTCCAAGGTCACGGGGCATAAAGATCGTCCCCATGTTATTTCTTATGGGAGATTTTTGGCAATGGGACCAAGCTCGAAAAATACCAAGTTTGAAAATTATTTTTCGGGTCACGGTGGACCCAATAATTTTTCTGTTGATTTCTAAATTCACAACTAGTTTGCCTGAATGAAATATATTTTTTGAGTAGTGGTTTAATCCCCCTGTAAAGGTTTTTGTGTAATAACTAACAACGTAGCCTAATTATAAAAAATATTGGCAACTAGCAGCATAAAGATTATAAATATTCTTGTCTCAAACTACGATCACTGTCAAAAGGTTTGGTAGAGCCGACATGTCGTCTGGAGGGTCGTCAACATGGATGTTGGTGGGTGTGCAGGTGACCTCAAGAGAAAAATAGAGAGATCCTTTGAGTTGTGATAGATTTACTGACTTCGGGTGCAAAACTGGCCAACACCACCATGTGCTTCCAACGTCCAACACAAGGTGGTAAACATGCTCCAACGCAAAGTTTTGTCAAATAAACAGCCGGCTTTAGATATACACAGCCACCAACAAAGTTCAGGTAAGCTGTTGGACTTCTTTATTTTATCTCCAACACATTCACTATTCTAAACAAACATTTGCCAACTCAAACTGCCCTTCTTACTCCTTTTCTTTTTCTTTTTTCATCTACGGTCCTTACGAATTTCATTTCTTCGGCATGTATTTTACTCGAATCCTTCATTGCCACACTCCTGGTCAATACCCCATACAGGCCCACTATATTGATTTGGTGGATACAAGAGCATGGGCATGGGCAACCCTTGACAGCCTCGGGCCAGTTCATTTTCTGTAGTGGGCCGTTGGCTTAATGCAATTTTTCAATTATACTAAGCAGTCCCGTTGATGGATGAGCATATTTGGTAGGGGTGTGGAAGCCTAACATTTTAAGTCGAGCCAAGTATACAAATAAAGCTTGATTTTCAAACCGAGCCTTTCAAATGGCCATTAAGAATAAATAAAAATAAAAATAAAAATAAAAATAAAAATATTTAGAGTTTACTCACTCAGTCATAGAACTGATTTTCAATGGGGGAAATTAAATAAAAGCCAACCAAGCCAACCATGTTGGCGCCAGCACCATCGATGAGCAAACAATGACCAACTAGAGACCGGCATATTTAAGTAGGAAACATCGATCAATCAAGTTGGACACGATTCCACCCACGGACAGCGTCAGAATCAACAAGGCTTAATTAATTAATTTCAGCCTCTTTACTTACTACAGGATGCTCAGGATGACTTGCAAATACTAACAGTGTTGTAATGACGGATGACCCCAAGTGTTGCACTATGCAATAATTCTCTTGATTACTAGGAAGCTTCGAAAACGCTTTTTCAGGTGCGTTGTTGGATAAGTGTAATTTTTTTTAAACGAAAAAAGCGTAAAATTGCGATTTTATGAGAAATAATTTTTCGATTACGCTCAAATTTCCCACAAATATATAAATTCATAAAATTAAGGTTCTGTTAAAAAGTCATTACAATCGGATAAAGCATGTAGGTGTTATAAGTCAAAGAAATTTTTAAAACCGGGAAAAAATCTTAAAATTGCGATTAGGCCTAGGCCTATCATGAGAAATAATTTTTTGATTGCAGTCGAATTTCACACGAATATATCAATTCATAAAATTAAGGTTTTGTGAAAAAATCATTACAATCGGATAAGTAGGTGTTATAAGTCGAAGAAATTTTAAAAATAAAAATAAATCGTAAAATTGCGATTTTTATGAGAAATAATTTTTTAATTACGCTCAAAATACACAAATATATTAATTAGACGAGTGAGCGCAGCGAACGTAGTCTTTCCTAACGCTACTCGATCGGGCTTTGGCCGTGACCATTGTCTGTATGTTAAATGTCTGTCTGTCCATCTGTCTGTCTGTTTGTCCGGGCTCATACGGCCGAACGGCCAAATAGATTGAGCTGAAATTTTAAACAGACATCCGTGACCATGCAACTTAGAACTGCTAACAAAATGAGCAATATCCGTTGTGATTTAAGCTCACAAAAAATAAAAATTTGAAAAATTTAAATCTAGATTGCAAATGTTTAAAATACCCATTAGTTGAACGAGTGAGCGTAGCGAACGTAGTGATTTCCATTCGACTTAAACGGCCCTAATTGTTTTTCTGCGTGCGTGCGTGTGTGTGTGTGTGTGTGTTACGTTGAAAATCAGCCGAATCGCTGAACAGATTGCGCTGAAATTTTAAACAGACATCCGGTACGAGTTTATTGAGAACTGCTAACAAAATCAGCAAGATTCATTGCGATTTAAACCTACAAGAAATGATAAACTGAAAAATAGACATCCAATGTTTAGGAATTATTTTAACGACAATGTTTTAGATTTTGAAAAGATATTTTTTGTTTGTTTTTCGCCTGGCCGTGTAATGCCGTGCCCATGCAAGGTCTGTCGAATGTTGGACGTCAAGGTACCCCAAATTCCGCTCGTAGATTGAGTAAACCTTGCAATATTTTCACGTATTTCGTACTGGCTATGTTTACCATAGTAGGCCCTATTGCCACAGATGATGGACTACACTGCGTTATATGCATTTCAAAACATGTTTAATTATTTTTTAAATACAATCTAGAAATTACAAAATCTTTCGATTAAACCCACGTTTCCCACATTTCGGCTACAAGGGCGCTTTAGCCAACTAGACTAGGGAAACGCCAAAGTCGTAGTTAGACGAGTGAGCGAGTCATGTGGTGAGTACCCGGGAACATTTGCATTTAAGTTTGATAATTATATTCGTATAAATAATAGGGTATTGGTGGAAATCACTGTGCCGGAGGTTGCTGTTGTTGGCAGTCTTCAACTGAATATTCCGTGTGACTGCCGGGTCTTGCTTAATGGTAGATTGTTGGTCCGGGAGTTGTGTAAAAGTTTAGGCCATAGTTTAGGCCAAAATGCTCCACTGTAGCCTATGATAGGCTATAGGGAGGCCTAAGGTAAGAGGAAGAAAAGAAATGTTACCGGGTACTCAACACATGGCTCACTCACTCGTCTAACAACGACTTTGGCGTTTCCCTAGTAGTAGTTGAACGAGTGAGCGCAGCGAACGTAGTGATTTCCATTCGACTTAAACGGCCCTAATTGTTTTTCTGCGTGCGTGCGTGTGTGTGTGTGTGTGTGTGTGTGTGTACGTTGAAAATCAGCCGAATCGCTGAACAGATTGCGCTGAAATTTTAAACAGACATCCGGTACGAGTTTATTGAGAACTGCTAACAAAATCAGCAAGATTCATTGCGATTTAAATCTACAAGAAATGATAAACTGAAAAATAGACTTCCAATGTTTGGAAATTATTTTAACGACAATGTTTTAGATTTTGAAAATATATTTTTTGTTTGTTTTTCGCCTGGCCGTGTAATGCCGTGCCCATGCAAGGTCTGTCGAATGTTGGACGTCAAGGTACCCCCAAATTCCGCTCGTAGATTGAGTAAACCTTGCAATATTTTCACGTATTTCGTACTGGCTATGTTTACCATAGTAGGCCCTATTGCCACAGATGATGGACTACACTGCGTTATATGCATTTCAAAACATGTTTAATTATTTTTTAAATACAATCTAGAAATTACAAAATCTTTCGATTAAACCCACGTTTCCCACATTTCGGCTACAAGGGCGCTTTAGCCAACTAGACTAGGGAAACGCCAAAGTCGTAGTTAGACGAGTGAGCGAGTCATGTAGTGGGTACCCGGGAACATTTGCATTTAAGTTTGATAATTATATTCGTATAAATAATAGAATATTGGTGGAAATCACTGTGCCGGAGGTTGCTGTTGTTGGCAGTCTTCAACTGAATATTCCGTGTGACTGCCGGGTCTTGCTTAATGGTAGATTGTTGGTCCGGGAGTTGTGTAAATGTTTAGGCCATAGTTTAGGCCAAAATGCTCCACTGTAGCCTATGATAGGCTGTAGGGAGGCCTAAGGTAAGGGGAAGAAAAGAAATGTTAGCGGGTACTCAACACATGGCTCACTCACTCGTCTAACAACGACTTTGGCGTTTCCCTAGTAAAATAGAACACAGCCTGTGAAAGTTTGCGATCAGTAGGCTAGTATCTATGAGATGAACCAAGTCAATGTTTATTATTTTGTTTTTGTTTTTTGTTATGCATGGCTTCTGTCATTCAGTAAAAAATGCTGGCTCTCAAGGATACTATTATACACTTCGTTTGGGCTGATGATGATCTACAAGAAACAGTGCAATAATGTCAATCTTAAAGTAATATGACTTACAATATGGTTCATAAACTAGCCTACTTTATTCTAACCTATGCAAGGAAGTCTAGGAGTACGCTTCCGTTTGCCTAAGCTGTGCATATTAGAACCTTAAGCCAAGAACATGGCTCTGTATACAAATCGTTAATGGCGAGGAAAGAGACGTATTTTATCTCGCAAACATCAGCTGGTAAGTAGGGAAGTATGTTAGTTCCCGAAACTAGAATAAGAGCTCTGGCAGTCTTCGTCGGGGACCCCCCATATTCTCTGACCACCTTCCCAACGACGATGAAAAGGACAAAACGAACGAAGACAAAGACGATGACGACCACGACGAGAGAACCCTCCCTTTTCTTTCACCTTTACCCGTGGCTATTTCTGACCAGCTCCAGCATGGGATTTTCCTCCCTATATCCTCTAGGCAAGAGTGGCGCTTTTTGACCTAGCGGTTGTCGCACCCTTAATCCAAACTTAAACTTAATTGGGACGTGTGGGACTAGCCTTTTTTCATAACAAAGACGGCGACAACGACAACATAAACGGTCGACGCACCCTGAAACCAAAAAACTTCAAACCACTTTCTCTGTTCGCCTAGGCCTAAATCTCTTTTTTTAGGGGGGGGGGGGTATTTGGATTAAGGATGCGTCAACCGTTAGGTCATAATGCACCACTCTAGCCTAGGGGATGGGGAAGAGGGGCCCATGCTGGTCAGAACCAGCCACGGGTAAGGGGAGGAAGGGGGATTTCTCACGTCGTGGTCGTCATTGTCTTTGTCATGGTTCGTTGTGTCATTGTCACCGTCGTCGGGGAGGTCGTCAAGGGAAGGGGGAGGTGTCCCCGACGACGATTGCCAGAGCTCGCCTCTAGTTTTGGGGAGTATAATTTACTTCCCTCTTATTGGCTGATGTTTGCGAGGTGGACTTTTTCTCTTGAATCGCCTTTTACGATTAGCAGAGCCATGCTCTGGGCCAATTCTACCCCGGGCCAAGACGGATCGTCTTTAATTTTTCATACATTGACGCTGGAGGAAGTACCTGTTCTAGGGGTCATACACCAGCCGTTCCATTTAGCCTGGGGTGCATGCTACATTTGCATTTAAGTTAGATAATTATATTGTGGTATAAATAATAGTGTTTTTAAGTTTAGTTTGTATAAGGGCACGTCAACTGTAAGGCCATAATGCGCCACTCTAGCCTATGACAGGCTATGGAGGCCTATAGGTAGGGGGAAGAAAAGTAATGTTAGCGGGTACTCAACACATGGCTCTCTCACTCGTCTAACAACGACTTTGGCGTTTCCCTAGTTCATAAAATAAAGGTTCAGTGAAAAAATCATTACAATTGGATAAAGCATGTAGGTGTTATAAGCCCAAGATTTTTTTTTTAATCGAAAAAAATCGTAAAATTGCGATTTTCATAAGAAATAATTTTTCGATTGCACTCAAAAACGTGGCAGTTCTAAGTTCAGAGATTTCAAAGGCGCCCAGAAAATGTCATCCCAATTGGAGTATCGGTTTAGCCGGAATCGTGTGGACAAACACACAAAAATACAGAAAAAAAGAGAAAAAAAACAATCCGGATTTTTTTCTTCAGTGTAGTAGAATGGAATCTTTGCTACGCTCGCTACGCTCATCCAAAAATAACCTAACAACATTATTTTATCGATGTTACGACCTTGTCATGTTGAATACACAGGTGCCCGATATTGATCACCGAAGTTAGGCAACATCAGGAGTGGTCAGTATTGAGATGGATGACCATTAGGGTATACCAAGTGCCGATGGCAAAGGGGGTGATGCGGATTGATAGAAAACAATCCTTGCATTGTCACCCTTAGATGCTTGCGGAGAACAATGTGAATAACAAGTTTCTGGTGTTGGTAAAAAGAAAAGTATTGATTTTTATTTATTTCCTATTAAAAATATTGATCTTTGGTTGGTTATCGTTCACTCGTCGATTGCGTCGGGGCCTGCAGGGTTTTCTTGGTCGCATGGAAAATCAGTTGTGCAACTGAGTGGGTCGACTCTAAATACGGATTTATTTATTTATTTATTTACCCTCGCTGCAAAATCAGGATGTAAAGCCCTAATAACATTTGTGAATTTCTGTGATTATATTGCTACACTAGTCTATTGTGTCTGCAATCTGCATGAAATTGATTACCATGAGTAGGGCCTATAGAACTCAAGATAAAAAATTAAAATGATGTTTTGATGGAATTAGGGATGCACATCGATACTTTTTTCATTATTGACAATCGAAATGGTAATATCATTATCAAATCGATATTATCAATATAAGGCCTACCAACAGAAAATTCATGCCCGTTCCGACATACCGGTAGATGAAATCTTAAATGTTGTAAATAAAATTCAAAACAATACAATCTCATGCTAGTGTTGTCTTTGTTTTTGTCACTCGCTATCGGCTAAATCTCGAGTAAGACACCTTGTGACCTATCTCTGGTTGCCCAAGCGGGAAATACAATTTACGTGTTTTGGGTCGTTTTCAACCAATTATTGATATTTCGATTATCGATATTGACTCTTGATTATCGATTATCAAGATTTTATCCAATATCGATTATCATGTGCATCCCTAGAGGAAATGTTGATTGATTGATGTATTGTATTGTGTTTATGTATTTGTATGTTATATCAAGTTGTTATTATTCTGTGAGTAGGCCTACATAAAGAAAATAAGATAAGCATCTAGGCCCTATTTTCCCAGGTGGGCAAGTAGCCGTTATACCTAACCCACTGTGTAAATATTTTTTGTCACTTAGGGCCTAAATACTATATTTTATTTACTTGTATATAATCCCTCTCAAGAAGATACCTATATCTTACAGGTCTACTGTGTCTCTGCGTGTGCTGTTACACAATAATAGTTATTAATCTTGTGCCAGGCCTTCCCAGTTTATTCTATTTAAGTGTACATGTCATCATCATCATCATCATCATTATCCATTGCCGTTTCCTACTAATCCTGTCAAATAAAAATTTTTGGAGGAAAAAATTGCAATGTCACTGAATTTTTGCAGAGACCTTCCTTATAACTATAATATTAATCAACATACTAAAACTACCCTACAATCGGACTGGAGCTTCAGCCGCCATATTGGAAAATGGTGTCCAAAAAGTGTTGGTTATCAAATATCTCCAAATTGGTTGGAGGTAGACAAAATGTCGCGATGGCAAAAATATTCCCCATTCAATTCCCTACAAAACAGGTGTCTTCTATAGTTTTGGTAGGGGCAAGGGTTACGTCACAAAATCGTGGTTTATGTGTTGCTTATTGGAGTACCAGCTGATTTCATAATTTTCACACCCAGCATCAAACAATGCCCAGTAAATCCGTAAGAAATCGATTGAAATACAAAATGACTTTTGTACGGGGTTCATGAATGAAATTATGAAATTAGTATGAAATTAGTATTTTAAAAAATCAGGTCTGCGAAATCGGATTTTGCATTTACCCGGAATTTAGGTTTTTCCATTGTTGGCATTTCTTAAAAAATGCCATATTTGACTGTCCATTATTAAGCACTAAATAGTATTGGAGGAAAAATTCTTTCTATATGCACATTGAAATTACTTAAATAATGATCTATGTTTAAATCCAATATGGCTGCCAATTCCTAATATTCACAATATGAATACTGTTTTCGTGCTGTTTTTACAATCTTTTTGTTACATCATTCACTTTGATGTTGTGGATATTAGGAATTATCAGTCATATTGGATTAATTAAAACTTTAGTTGATATCTACTAAAACTCCACTATGGGTGATAGAGAAGAAAGCCAGATACAGGCGGCGGAGATGAGATTCCTGAGGAGACAGTGGGCAAGACAAGAAGAGATAGAATTAGAAATACAAACATCAGAGAGATGCTTGGGGTGGAGAAATTAGGTGACAGGCTGGGAAGGACACGGCTGAGATGGTTTGGGCATATGAAACGAATGACGGAAGATAGGATGCCCAGGAGAATGTATGAGAAAAGGATTGAAGGAGGAAGAAGAAGGGGGAGACCAAGGAAGAGATGGAAGGAGACCATAGCAAGAGACCTACATAATAGAGGAGAGAGCTGGGAGGATGTTGCAGAGACACGATTGTGGGAGGATAGAAACAAGTGGAAGAATTTGGTTTGTAACCCAAGCTGACCCTGCCAGAAGTAGGAAACGGCGATGGTTAATGATGATGATGATAATGATGAAATGTATCAAGGCAATTTTAAATTCAAATGATACCGGTTTGGATTTTAAAATTAGACCACATTCCTATATTAAGTTATTTTCACTAGACCTATTTCAGGGGTGGACAAATCCACTAAAAAGTCAGGGGCCAGGAAAAAAAATAAGTAGAGGCCAGCAGTATGGCGGTAGGCCTATAGCCGGGGTCTGGCTGGGGCAAAGTCCCAGCCGCCAAAGGTGAATTTTTTTTAGTAGGCCTATTGCATTCGTTTGACAGGGTTCCCACTTTTTTCTTAGAATCAATTTCCCTGACTTTTCCAGTTTTTACAGGTCTAGGTCTAGGTGTGATACACGCCCCAAAATAGCTTGCCGGAACGCAGCAACCCCTCGATACGCTCTAAAATTTATTTCCCTGTACTTCATCAGGGCGGAACTTCGTTTCATGGGCCCGCCTGCAAAATTTCTACGGGGGATCCCCTCACAGATACACACATACATAGGCTCAGTGTTAAATTCAGGTCTTTCATCCTGGGTGGACTATATAATATCCCGGGGGTATTATATAGAGACCAAGTACGGGGGGTTTGGGGGGCCTCCCCCCAACAATAGCGCCGCAGGTGAAAATTTTGAAAATCAGGTTTTTAGAGTGCGTTTGGTGCATTTTAGAAAAAAGTTGTGGGTTGAATGCAATACCAAAATAATGTAGTTTTTGTGTTAGTGCTGTGGACGCTTGACTAAATATCAGTTAGATTTCACCTTCAAACCGTTAGATTCCTAAAACGGTTATTTTAGCAACGAAAACAAATGATTGATTTTTTTAATTTGCGTCGGGAAAACATTTTCACAAATTGGGTGAAAATATATGTTTTTTGAGTAAACCAAATAAGCCTAGATAAAATAAATTCCCATTTTCCCTGACTTTTCCAGGTTTTTGATTTTTTTTCCTCAATTCCCTGACTATTCCCTGACATTTTGACCCATATTTTCAATTCTATGACTTTTCCAGGTTTTCCAGGTCGGTGGGAACCCTGTTTGATTGCCTAAAACGCGATTTAAAGCGAATTTGTATCAATAATAACTACCGTATTTACCTGAATAGAAGACGACCTCGAATTTAAGACGACCCCCTATTTTCAGGAAGTTAAAAGTGGAAAAATCATATTCTCGAATTTAAGACGACCCCCTATTTCAGGAAGTTAAAACTGCAAAAATAATATTTCAACATACTAAAATTAAGAATATTTATTGATAAAAAACATAATATAATTACTAGGGTTGCCGTCGATAATCGATATATCGATCGATTATCGATATCAGTAATATGATATGATAATCGATTCAAGTATTTTGATATGACATAAGATGATTATCAATTTAAATAGTGACATTGATGTTTTCACAGTTGGCCGTGAGACTTAAAAATGCCGCGCTGTAGTATCAACGCGCCGATTGGTTGCCGGAGTAGCCAATAGCTGCTCAAGTATAGTGCCATGCGGCCACACTTACCGCTCGCAGCGCGAGAGGAAAACATCGCCCAGCCTGATCGCGATGTATTCAGTACGCCACGACATGTTGTGGAGTGAACTTCTCTAGCATCAGCCTGCCCAATAGGGAATATTCCACTTCCGCCAAATACTGTACGAATAGATTTTTTAGAAGAAGTATTTCGTCCCGATTACAAATATGTACTTTGTTTTTCCGGGAAATAATAATCCAGTGATTTATAGCCGTTTTAAAAGCAGCAGTTTTTTAAAGCGGCAAAAACGACTGTGACGTCAGAACTGTGCTGATCCAACGCCGTCTGGATAAACATACATCCAGACCAAAGATGTTGGAATAGTATTATAGTAGGATCGAGATATACATCAAGACGGCGGTGTTTTAAACAAAGCAGCGCCTAGCGTAGCCTACAGTAATTGAGCGAGCGAAGCGAGCGTCTCCACTTGACTCTTATGGCTCGAATGTCTGTTTTTTTTTTTTTTTTTTTTTTCTGTTACTGCTTCGATACAGGTCGCACCGTTTCTCTGATCGACCTGAAATTTTGCACACATGTACACACCACCTAGGCGGGTTGCTGTATAGTTTTTGAACAAAATCCGATCGTTGGATATAAAAAATAAAATAAAAAAATAAAAAAATAAAAATGTTCCGATCGTTATGAAATTTTGCAGGGTCAATAAGTACACCATTCTCTCCTATTTTCCAAATTTTCAGCTAAATTGGTCAAGACCTTAAGTAGTGTAGATAGAAATAACAAAAGTAACGTTACCATGGCAACGAAAAGTCTCACTATGCACTGCCACCTTAGAAGTAATCAAAATACTATCGAGGAAGCAACGTGTATTATTTGTTTTCAAAGAGATAGTTTTCCCAAAGGAATTATGTCAAGGTCCTCTAGATGGCGGTGGATTTTATCCATTCTCTTCTATTTTACCAATTTTCAGCTAAATTGGTCAAGACCTTAAAGACTTATTGGTATGTAACATCATGGGAATGTCGTACTCGGGTCGTGTTGCACGTACCGGTGCTCGCTCAACAACGCGTCCAACTGAGCGTTTTCCTAGTGTAAACAGATGGCGGACATTTCACATTTAACGCCTAGCCGGAAAACGAGAAAAGTTGACATTGCAATCAAAAAACAAAACTGAAACAGTCCTAGGTCTAGGCCTAGACGTAGAAAATTATTTATAATACAACAGTCTAGGCCAATCGTTCCTGTAGGATATAGGCATTGGTATGTGAATACTAAAATTACTCACTTGACAAGCCCTAGGCTTAACTTGCCAACCCTAGGCCTGCACGTTCATGTTCTGACACACATCCCGAAAAACCTTTTATGACAATTAAAGCCTATTGTAGATAAAGAATACCATGATAGTCCTAGGCTATGCAAAAATTCAAGACAAAATGCTCGTTATTCTTCATCACAATGATCTCGCGAAATCTCCTGTCACATACGAAAAAAGAAAAACAAAAGACGGTGAAAATGTATATCCCTGTGGAGTTGTTTGTGTTGAGCGGATGGGCGAGCACCGCCGTCTGTATGTAAATATGTACAAACATACGTACATTTAGTTTCCAATTGGCCTTGACTCAGCACAGTTATGACGTAGTACCGTCCAAAGATGGCGCACGCTCGTTTTTGGCGCGCAAACTGGGGGTCCAATTTACTTCTTGTTTAAATTACACAAAAAACATTTTTTTTTAATAAAAAAAAGTGCAGTGACTATTAAGACATGAATAAGAATTAAAATAAAATATAAAATATTAAGTGGAATATTCCCTATTATATTGAATCCGTGATGTTTCTACCATCCCAAAAAGGACCTTTGCCATTTGTGACGCCGCCTAACAAGATGAGTCAAATGTTACAGTTTTTTTACTGGCCTGAGTGCAGACGTCGATTCTCCGCTGTACTCCGCGCCTCGAAAAGATCGCCCACCCCGCTGTACTACGCGCCTATAAGCATCGCCCGCCAGATTTCTCGCTCTGATTTTCTTGATATGCGAATTTAAGACGACCCCCCATTTTTGAACTTACGGTATCAAAAATGGAAATAAATACCGTCTTAAATTCGGGTAAATACGGTAATAACTTGTGGAAGTAGCTAGTTAATGTTGAATTGATAAATGAAAAACACTCACCAATATCTGCTGCAAGGTGCTTGTTTAAAAAAATTAAAAAATTAAAAAAATAGATTTTTTTTCTTGATACAGTAATCTCTGGGCCAGCATGAAATTTTTACTCGCCCGGGCAAGTGGGCGACCGGTAATCGTCCACCCCTGACCTATTTTACTTGTACAAAGTATAAGGTGAACTGCGGTGTGAGCTAGTGAACATACCGGGAACATGCAAACATGCTGGGGGTGCTGGGGTCATTCCATGTCAAATCAACACTGTCATTTCCCTTACCCCCACCGATTTTGACCAAAGTTGGAGATTCTCCTCAAAAACACAAACAAAAAATATATTTTGAATTTTTTCGAAATATCTGTTACGGTTTTTTATTTACGGGCAACTCAAAAACTCAAAAAAGGGCGTGTTGCCCACTTTCTTAAAATTTGTATCTTTGGTACCGTTCATCGTAAAGAGCTAATTCTTTTTTTAAATTAAAGGTCTTGGTTGGAATTCTTCAAAACCAATATTCCATGTAATAATATAACATGTATGAGTAAGGTTTAAGGGAAATAAGTTTTCAAATTTGGAATCCCCCCTTTTAGGTTTTTTAAATTTTTTTTTTATTGAAAACATAACATTGTTTTTATGTTTTTTAAATACCTAAAAAAATTCATTGTGGGATGACAATGGGATTAGAAGACTCTTTGATGGGGTCACAGTACTAATGTGTAACGTCTATCCTACTATTGGCTGGTAGCCTGGCAGAATTGGCGGAAAATTTAAAATAATGAAAATTAGAACATTTATCCAGGTAAAATAACATGATTGACACACATTAGTACCCCATCAAAGCTTCTAATCCCATTGTTATCCCACAATTAAACTTTTTAGGTATTTAGAAAACATAAAAACAATTTTAGGGCCTATGTTTTCAATTTTCAATTTTTTTTTAAAACCCCAAAAGGGGGAAATCCAAATTTGAAAACTTATTTCCCTTCCTCATACATGTTATATTATTACATGGAATATTGGTTTTGAAGAATTCCAACCAAGACCTTTAATTTAAAAAAATAATTAGCTCTTTACGATGAACGGTACCAAAGATACAAATTTTAAGAAAGTGGGCGACACGCCCTTTTTTTGAGTTGCCCGTAAATCAAAAACCGTAACAGATATTTCGAAAACATTCAAATATATTTTTTGATTGTGTTTTTGAGGAGAATCTCCAACTTTGGTCAAAATCGAAGGGGGTAAGGTATTTTTTGGTACCCTACATAACTGTGTTGAATTGACGTGGAATGACCCGCTGGTGATTCTTCATGACCACTAGGCTAACGCTATCATCACTTCACTCACTGACAATAGCCGTGTCAGATAAATTAGACTGCAAGAAACAAGGAAGTTAGGCCTAACAGACTTTATTAAATTACACCAAAAAATGAAATAGTTAAGCAAGTAGTCGAGCACCGTACCAAACATGAAAGATAAATCTCTTAAAAGGGAGGATAGAGGGATTAGGAATAAATCAACTGTTCCAAGAACTGACTTACATTCATCAATTATTGTGCAACACGAGTGTAGGCGACTGAATATGACGATGTCCAAGACTCTGAAGTGGAAGAATCACGCGTGAGCTGCAACATACGATGACGTCGATGATGAAAGTTCTCGAATCAGGTTCCTCCCATTCCTGAAATGTGCAAAACAGTGACTAGTACAAGGGTAAAATTAAAATAATTGATAATTGAAAAGATATAATATAGGCCTAGGCCTAGGGGGCTACTAAGTATTATTATTTATTAATATTATTAATAGGTAACATTTTTTAACCTATCAGCTTTGTGTAAAAAACACACCGCACTACCCTTCAAATCTAATAATTTTTGCAAAAGGGGGTGCGGAGTGCATTCCAGTTGAAATGTTTACTGCTCCTACAAAAATGACTCGATTTATATCAAATCAATTCTGAAATATAGTCTAAATGAATGTTTAGAGGTTATGATGAACTCTCCTACAAATTTGTAGGTATGTGTCAAAATATCACACCCCTCATCTTCGTCGTAAGCAAAATATTGTACACTGCCGTCACTGTCAATGGCCCGCGCGCCACCATACCGCCTACGAAGTACAAATGCAAACATATAGGCCTAGCCTATTTCCTTCAAGCATAGACACGCTAAAACTTGACCTAAATACGAGCCAAACATATTGTTGATAATGATGGTTGGCATGATGGTTGGGGATGATATTAACAAGGGATGAGCGCATGTCGCTATCAGGGCACATTTTAACATTTTCAAATATTTTTTCCCTATGCAAGCTTGCAAAATATAGGCCTACTAAGATTACCTTTTTGATGGCATATTTACGGTCAGTTATAATAAACAAAAGTGGTCAAGTTTTGGAAGATGTGCTCCGACAGTAACAAGAACACATTCTTACTCAACATTTTTATGCAAACCTCAACTCGATAGGACAAACAAAAGAGTTTCCAAGTGATCCAGACTAAAGGCCGATGCACAATTGCCCAGTAACAATAACGATAACGGGAAGACACTAATGTTTTAAGGTCTTCGATGCACAATAGCCCGTGAAAAGGACGGGATGAAATAAGATGTAAGGTTGGTTAAAAACATGTATTTTTCATTTTTGTTATTAATTTGTTACACATATTTGGTAGGTAGGCCTACACCTGGTAATATATACACCACAGCCTTTCTGAAATACCTACCAGCTGGTACATTAATTTGTTATACACTAGGAAAACGCTAAAGTCCCGCCGCGTTGATGGATGAGCTTTTTAAAACTTTTAGTTTGCATGGGATATCTTTACTTTTGCAAGTTCTTTGTTTTGCTGCCTACGCATTGTAGCTGATTGTTGTCAAGTTTCTTTTGTTACCTGTCATTTGTTTTTACCGTAAAACTTATATTAAAGCTTATTCTATAGATTCTGGCCAACTATTAAACTTTTTTTAAAAGGTACTACAGTACCATAACCTTATGTCCATAAAATATGAACGTTGTAGCCCACCAGTTTGGTCAGAATTTGCCCAAAGGCACAAAAATATCTTCCACAAAAATCAAAACTTATATTAAAAGCTTATTTCTATGATTCTGGCTAACTTTTTCAACTTTTTCTTTCAAAGGTACTAATCACCATAACTAATGTCCATGTATAATAATGAACGTTGTAGCCCCACCCGTTTTGGTCAGAATTGGCCCAAATGTCACGAAATATCGCACTAAAAATCGAAAAAATCGTAAAAGTACGATATTCATGAGAATATTTCTTCGATTGTACCAAAAACAATACACCTCTAGTTTCAGAGATTTCAAAGGTCCTGTTAAATTTTCATCGAGATTCGGATATGCCGTTTGCCTGGTAGAGAGTTAACAACGACAAAACAACTCAAAAAACAAAAAAAAAAAAAAAAAAAAAAAAAAAAAAAAACACCCGAGCTAAATTTTTTGGGGGTCAGTGAAATTGAAGTCTTCGCTTCGCTCATCCAATTTAAAACAGGCTGTGGACATCTTGATTCTGATTAGTTCCGGTAACGTACTGAACGGAAACGTTACATAAAGTTGAAACTTGGTGATGTTCCCGTTCTTGTTGCCGGGATACGGCAACGGGAAGCTTTATTGTGCATTGTATCGTAAGTTAACATTCGATTAAACTTTCTTCCCGTATTGTTATCGTTAGCCTACCGGCCAATTGTGCATCGACCTTAATAACCTGGCTTTTTCGAGCTCAGCCAACAGTCTTAAAAGTGAAGTTCCTGCCAATATGTGATCATGAACTAGGCTAGACCTAGGCCTAAAGGACGCTCAACAACAGCCCGGGAACGAGCCTGAAAACATAGACTATGATTTAAACATTGCTCGATACCAACTTTAATGTTAACACCCTAAAACCTGCCTTAGCCCCGGCACTCTTTCGGTTGGTATGGCCAGTTTTTTTATTTTGTAGGTACTTTAGCCTATATTTAAAATAGCGATGTTAGGCCTAAAGGTTTTGTAGGCTAGGTACTTTAGATTAAAAATAGCGACGTTAAAGGTTTTGTAGCTGTACTTTATAAAAGAAAAAACTGGCCATAGGCCCCCTACCAACCGAAAGAGTACCTTAGCCCCTACCCTAGGCCTAGCCCTAGCCCATTGGCCTAAGTCTAGGCCTTTGGCCTGAACAGAGAGAAGTTGAACAGTAGGGCCTAGACCTTATGAAGAAAATGGAGGAAATAAGTGAACAAAAGAGATCATGGAAAACGTAAGAAGGGAACATGAAGAATTAAATGGGGTGGTGACGGGCACAACTGAAGGTACTTGTTCGGTTGGGACCAAACAACTTTTCAACACGGTCTTCGGATGGGAAAAGTAGGTTGGTTAGGGTGGGTGGGTGGGGGCGCGAAGCGCGTACATTTTAATATTAATATTGTAAAATATACGCGCTTCGCGCCCCCCCCCCCCCCCCCCACTCTCCCAACCTACTTTCTTTCGGCACTGTTTCGGTTAAGAATGGCCAACTTATAAACACTTGTAAACTGTGTTGTGTGTGTTAAAGGTTTTGAAGTTTTTTTTTGTTTAAAATAGCGACATTAAAGGTTTTGAAGGTATTTTTTGTTTTAGGATCTTTTTATTATGTTTTGTAAGGTTATTTGCAGTGAGTGTACGGCTCGGTGGCAGTACTCAGTTCTCAGCATGAGTGGCCTAAAGGCGCGTCACTCCTCGCTACTTATAATTTACTTTTGTTTATAAAACAGCATGAAATGAAACTTGCGAGTGCATTTTTCATTACTTCAACTACAAATATAAAATATAAATCATTAACAGTGGTTTTGCGACGTTTTTGAGTAAAAAAAACAGTGGTAAAAAGTTGGCCATTCTTAACCGAAACAGTACCTTTCTTTCTCTAAATGAAAAATTGGCCGGTCCCAACCGAGGATTTGATTCATGAAGTTTAAGGGCGAGTCAACCGTTGTCATCATGGAGCTGTTTATAACTCCATGATGTCATAATGCGCCAATCTAGCCCAGGGCCTAGCTGGAGGATATGGGGAGGAAATTAGGCCCTACCTCCCACGCTGCTAGGAAAAGAATCTAACATAACCTCAAAATTTCGGTTTACTGAATTCTAGGCTGTGGGGTTAGGCCTACGTCTCAAAAGTATGCTAGGGCCTAGTAGGGCTAACCTAAACCAGTAAGGTGTTGTCTCAATACACACCACAATTATTTTCATAGCCTACCTTATAAAAAGACCAACAAAATTGAAAGAAAACTGAAAAATAGCGAGTTTTCAACCTTGTCATGCGTCACACATGGCGTCACAGACCATCCACCGCCAACAAAATGCACAATGCGGATAACATCGGGATTGCAGGTGGCAGTGCTGGCGCCTAATTTAAAGTTCACCGTACTATCCAAATATGATTAAAATTTCTTACAACTTTTATACATTCTGAAGATTGGAGGTTGGTAAAGATAGGTAGCATAATACAGATGCATTCGAATGTTTTGTATTCATTGTTTTGGACCTAAAATACGCGTCAATTAAAGACATTTAAAACCTCACAAGTAAAAATTCTGGATGTATAAATTTGCAAGGTAGATTAAAATTGATTGAAACATAACATTTCTTAACGGTTACTAATGGGCCCTTCCGCCCGGTGCAACCACTCACTCCCACCAGACCTAATTTCTGTCCTCCCCTAAAAACTATTTTAATTCCCTCAAAGACCCACTATCTACAACATCCCCAAGTCATTCCATTCCCTTTCAGTCATTTCCAAGAAAACCATACCAACCCAGATCCGTTCTTACTACTTGACGCTGGAACTTCCATGAATGATCTCCCCTACCCTGTAAAGCCCCTCATGCAGCCTATTGCAGATGTCCCCCCACCCTCTACTTCCCCTAGCCGCTCTGTACATATTGCAAGGGGAAGTCTTGAGAAAGAGTAATACTAGGCCCTGCGACACCTATCAATTTGATTAGGCTACTAGGTACCTACTAGCAATTAAACAACTCTAGGCCTCACTGCCCTGAAGCACACCGCTTCCTCTAGGCCTAGGGCTGACCAAGCCTTGAGCAACTGGGTAAAATTATTTTAAATCAAGTTTTCTTAATAGCCTTTGGTCTAGTTTCAACATAAGTTAGGGCCTATTCTAAGGTTGCATAGGCCTACCTATAGCAACCCGATATACAAAAGTTAGTCTAGGCTAACGCTCCACAACAGCCTGGGAACGGGCATATTGGCTTTGATTTAACATGGCTGTGGATATTCGTACGGTCCTGCGCGCGTGCGTCAGCAACAGGTTGCAAATGGGCCCTTCCGCCCGGTGGCAACCACTCACTCCCCCCAGACCTAATTACTGTCCCCCCCTAAAAATGATCTAAATTCCCTTAAAACCCCCTACCTACAATATCCCCCGGCAAGTCATTCCATTCCCTAACAGTCCTTTCCATGAAACCATACCGACCCAGATCCGTTCTTACTACTTGACGCTGGAACTTCCATGAATGATCCCCCCTTCCCCTGTAAAGCCCCTCTTGTAGCCTATTGCGGATGTCCCCCCCACCCCCTACTTCCCCTAGCCGCCCTGTACATATTGCACAACCTAACCTCCCTTCTTCTTCCCTCTAATGACTCCCACCCCAACTCTCCTAGCATTGCAGTGACACTGTCATATACTCTCTCTACATTCCCCTTATCATCCTCTTGTCAGAGAGCTCAGCACAAAAATCCTGGGCCTCTTATTTAAATGGCAAGCTACATATCCATAAACCAAAAGGCGATGCTGCTGGTGTGGAACCAAAGATTAGTCAATCTTTGGTGGAACCCCACTCAGAATATCCCACTCAATAAATCATGTCATCAATATCAGCTGGTGGCCGCTAACTCAATAACACCATATTTCATTCAGGCTAACTAGTTATGAATTTACAAGATTACAGAAAAGTTATTGCATGGGTCCACAATGACCCGTAAACAAATTGTCAAACTTGGTAATTTTCGGGCTTGGTCCCATCGGCAAAAATCTCCCATGAAAAATAACATGGGGACGGGGATCACAGGGTTCAATAAATGGTCCCTTGTTTTTTAATATCTGAATAAATGATTTCCAGAAAAAACTATATGGAGAACTAACTCTTTTTGCAGATGATTCTACACTTAGTCTAGTAGAAATATTTTTTATAGACACTCGAAACTCATGCCAATATTGATGCCAACAGTAGGTTTGTTCGTTCGCGGACGTAGTGTTAACACTCAAAAAGTCAGTGTCTACACTTTACACTGGCTTCTAGGCTAGTGTTATGAGTGCCAGTTTTAACACTGAAGCGAACGAACGGACCAAAATGGCTCTTTTCACAAAAGTGTGTGCGAACGAACAAAGTGTTGACCAGCACTTCAAATCAAATTGTTTAAAAGTAAATTAAGAAAAGACTAAAGTTTTGATTTTAAATCAGTGTGGAAATACACTGAAAATAGATGCCTTTATTGGGAGAAGTAGATTGGAGGAAGTAGAAGTTACAAAATTCCTGGGTTTGCTGATAGACAATAAACTTTCATGGTATCAACACATAGAATAGTCTGACGTAGGACCCCATCTCACACATCTCCACACATCTCCTACTGTACATAGCGTTGGAGTGGGACTATGTCGGAGAGGGAAGGGATAGCGAGAGATGGATCACGCTTTCCCTTTCCTGCTAGCAGCTGCTGATGTCCCGACAGCAGAGCGTCCTTCCATTCTAAGTAGTTTGACTAAAGCTGTTTGACTTTATTTAGATGGTTTAGAGAAGCCAGGCTGATTTTTACTTTGAGTTTGTCCGCCATTTTTCTCTGTATGTAACGTTTTTTCACGGAGCACAAACTTGAGAAGGCTGTATGAAGGATGAAAGTTCACGATTTTTTCCACAGATGGTAGCACACGATCGGCCACTGCATAAGTAACGTTTTTCCATAAAAAGGTCGGTTTGACTCAAATTGTTGGTTGCAACGAATGGGGATGCATTCATTACCAGATACGATAAAGTGTGCCGAGGAAAAGTTTTCAACTCAATTATGGGAATATAATTATGGATATTTATATAGTGTAAATGAATTTTAATGTCAATGTCCATTTTTATCCTAATTGAGCATTAGGGAAAGTAGTCTGAAGGTGAGATAATTAAGGTATTGGTACTGCATTAATATGCAATGTAAAATGTATTGTCTGTTCTTAATTGTGATTCTTAATTTTAATTAAATTTTAAATTGTAACCATTTAAAAGTAGTGTGTACATGCTACTTAAAAAAAATGTATATTCTCTTTTAAAAAAATAATTGACAAGGTGTATATTACAATGATTAACAGACGCCATTCAAAATTAAAAGCTTGGTTGATGAATTTTTAACTTGGTTGTCGTTACTGACTAACCAAAACATATCCAATCCAAATCCATCGACCAAGCTTGTAATTTTGAATGGCGTCTGTTAATTTTGATATTTCCACATGTAAATGTTTCAATAAATTTATTTAATGTTTTATGTTATTTTTGTTAGTATATTTATTTCATAATTATAGTTAGATAATAATATGGATATTAATATATTACATAATTAATAAATATATTTATTATTTTAAACAAAATAATGGGCTTGGCCACATATCTAGATCTCACCACTTTATGCAGTTGAGCCACTTGTATCTTCCTCGTTTTCGGCTTGGCCCCTTTTTTGCAATTTATGCATTTTTGTATGGATGGTATATCAATATTTTTTTTAGAACGTACACAGTATGGATGTTAGCATTCAAGTAGAGGAAATTACTTTATTACAATGATTCAAAATAAAATCTCATTCATTGATATTAGAAGGTTTGAGCATCGCAGTTATAAATTAATAACACAAAGATACCTTTATTGTTTCGACCCCCACTCGTACGCACCTCAAATGTCAATTAAAATAAAGATCAAATTATTTAAGCTTTGTTATTTTGGCTTCTCAAACTTTATCCATTGCCAATCCACGCCAATCCGTTTCTCAACAAAATACGAATTAAATAATTTGTTATATTTCCATTATCTCAGCTTCCGCTCATCTAATCCAATTACCATTTGTAAAGCAAATGGTCAGCCGGAAGGTTTTCGTCGATTTTCACGCACTTTTTCAACACAGAACGGGTTATCGGATCGGGCTGATTTTTTTTTTTGGTATGTCATGGACCACATATCAGGTCATACCGATAGTTTCAAGATTGTAAATCTTTTGGGACGGCGTGTGCAGATAGTTGAAAACCCCCCAACTCGGGTAGGAGTAAACAGGGTCGAGTTATCATCGCCTATTAGCAGTCGCGTGCGCTTGGCTGCGGGCGAACGATCGTCGCCCTAGATACCAAAGGCAAAATATACCACAAGTGCTTCTTGAGAGTAGTTCTAATAAGTGCAACACGTTCAATAATATTATAAAGATTCTAGTAAAACTGTCGCGATCATCAAAAACACTTAAAACCACGTCTAAAGTACATTCTTTTAAATTGCATGCGGCGCAATGATGGGGGGCATTCTTCACCCCTACCCCCATTGCATCGCTTGGGCAGTACTTTTCTGGCCATTTCCTCCCATATATTTCTAATTCTCCCCCCCCCCCCCCCCCCTCCCCTAGAGAAATGACTGAAATCAGCACTGCCAGCGCTTCGATGGGGGTCCCGTCTTGCTGACTACCATGAAGGTAATATCTTTCAATATTTTAGAAAATTGATAGCTAGCTCAATGTTATTTATTTCGAATTGAGTTATAATAACTGATTCACGAAAGAAACTACATTTAATTACATTTAATAATGAACCTTCATTGGTCTACGCAGCCAGCGCTGTTGCCTTACGACACAATCATAAACACTCAAATAATAAAAATACATTGAAATCAAACATTTACATATTTTAACTAGGAAAACGCTAAAGTCCCGCCGCGTTGATGGATGAGCTTTTTAAAGTTTAAAGTTTGCTTGGGATATCTTTACTTTTGCAAGTGCTTTGTTTTGCTGCCTACGCATTGTAGGTGAATGTTGTCAAGTTTCTTTTGTTTCTTGTCAATTGGTATTATTTACCGTAAAAAACTTATATTAAAAGCTTTATTTCTATGGATTCTGGCTAACTTTTTCAACTTTTTCTTTCAAAAGGTACTACATCACCATAACCTTAATGTCCATGTATAATAATATGAACGTTGTTGCCCCACCCGTTTGGTCAGAATTGGCCCAAATGGCACGAAAATATCGCACAAAAAATCAAAAAAATTATATTAAAAGCTTTATTTCTATGGATTCTGGCTAACTTTTTCAACTTTTTTTTTCAAAAGGTACTACATCACCATAACCTTAATGTCCATGTATAATATGAACGTTGTAGCCCCACCCGTTTGGTCAGAATTGGCCCAAATGTCACTAAAATATCGCACTAAAAATCGAAAAAAATCGTAAAAGTACGATATTCATGAGAAATATTTCTTCGATTGTACCCAAAAACAATACACCTCTAAGTTCAGAGATTTCGAAGGTCCTGTCAAATTTTCATCAAGATCGGATAAGCCGTTTGTCTGGTAGAGAGTTAACAAACAGACAAAAAAACAAACAAAAAAAAAAACACCCGAGCTAAATTTTTTGGGGGGTCGGTGAAATTGAAGTCTTCGCTTCGCTCATCCAACAAATATAATCAGGTGTAGCGCGTTATCGAAGATACTCTAATTTTGCAAAGCACAACTTTAAAAAAATTAATTGACTATCGAGTCATGATTTTATTTAAACATACAATACTAGGAAAACGCTAAAGTCCCGCCGCGTTGATGGATGAGCTTTTTAAAGTTTAAAGTTTGCTTGGGATATCTTTACTTTTGCAAGTGCTTTGTTTTGCTGCCTACGCATTGTAGGTGAATGTTGTCAAGTTTCTTTTGTTTCTTGTCAATTGGTATTATTTACCGTAAAAACTTATATTAAAAGCTTTATTTCTATGGATTCTGGCTAACTTTTTCAATTTTTTCTTTCAAAAGGTACTACATCACCATAACCTTAATGTCCATGTATAATATGAACGTTGTAGCCCCACCCGTTTGGTCAGAATTGGCCCAAATGTCACGAAAATATCGCACTAAAAATCGAAAACAATCGTAAAAGTACGATATTCATGAGAAATATTTCTTCGATTGTACCCAAAAACAATACACCTCTAAGTTCAGAGATTTCGAAGGTCCTGTCAAATTTTCATCAAGATCGGATAAGCCGTTTGTCTGGTAGAGAGTTAACAAACAGACAAAAAAACAAACAAAAAAACAAAAAAAAAAACAAAAAAAAAACACCCGAGCTAAATTTTTTGGGGGGTCGGTGAAATTGAAGTCTTCGCTTCGCTCATCCAAAAATCAAATGAACGTGAGTAAAGTTGGGTTTAATATCCGAGAAGAGGTTAAATTGAATAATTCGAGTGTTTTCTTGTACAAAATGACACACGTAGGCCTATACGTCAGCACATTGTACAGTTGTAGCTGTACAAGTAGAGTAGCGAGTTTGTTAAGAATTATTTAAGTAAGTACATAGCTTACAACTTGTAGGCTGTCGTAAAGCTTGTTTCAATTGTCGACTACATGTAGTTGTTGAAGACTAGCAGCAGAAGTAAGCTACTTTTTTAGTTGCATTATTATCACACTGAATTTGATGGACCTGTGTCGGAGGTCTACGTAGCTTTGTTGCTGATACCGCGTCCGAACGCCCCATGGTCATCGAGATGTGCCCAATTTTGATTTGATAGTGAAATTTTTAAATTTCTCATGGGCAATGCACACCTCTCTTCAGGTGTCCAACTAGGTATTTTGGAATGTGTACAATAATTTGTGAAGGGAATGTCCTAGGGCTATTTGAGAGGATTCAATCCCTTGCATTCGTAACGACTAAAATAACTAGGAAAAACTCTCGGTCAGAAAATTGCCGGTGGCGGGATTCGAGCCCGTGACCTGCCGAATCAGAGTCTCGCGATTTATGCTTGAGCTAACACTGTCGGTGATGAAGAATGTTGGATACACATGTTTTACCTAAAACATTAGCGTTGTGAAAATATTTGAGGTATACTGCCAACGTTCTTCCAGACGAGGTAAAAATTGTATTGTTGTAACTTGTAAACGAATATTTTGGTAGTTCATCAACATCTTTTTTACTTCAAAATGGTCTGGAGAAATTGTATATCCAACGTTCTTCCGGCCCACGGTTCAGTAATTGAACCGTGGGACGGTTTGACATTTTTCAATGACATGTTGTGTATTTAGTCCATATATTTGGAGCCGTCTTCAGTCATTGGTTTTATGTTACATATTACTCGTGTATATTCAGTTTCTTGTATAAAGATATCATCTGGTCGGATGGGAGTGCAGACAATCAACGTCTAGTCAGACTTAAAAGTTCCTTCAACGCTTCGACTATACATTACGGGATTTTCCGAATCCCTACAATATTATAATAATGTGATGATAATGATAAAAATGAATTTTGGTCTAGAAATGGTAAGTTGTGTGTCTCGAAAGAACCAGTGAAAAATCAACAAAAATAATTGTTTTAATTATATTGAATATATTATAAATAGGTATCACATATTTTTTTAAATGCAAATAAAATTAAATAAAGAGTTCTTATACGGTGGTCCCAGTCAATGTTTTTCCAATGGCAACTTTTGTTTCTTCCTACTCCACGTGTCCCTGAACTGCAACAGAACACAAATGCATCAGTTTTTATTATTCTCGTTGACTTTTAAGTTGTTATTTTTTTATTTTTATACCAAGTCATAAACCTTGGTACCTACAATAGCATAGCATTTTCGTGTGTTAATTGAGGTGGTTTGTAGCATCTATTTTCTTGACAATCTTCAAAAAGTTGTGCATGAAGTTTTCTCATATTTTTATTTTGAAATCATTTTATGAAATTTTGAACTAATATGAACTTAAATAAAATGTGTATAAACAGATATTATTAATAAGTTGTTAAAAAACATTAAGTTTTATTTGAAAGCATATGTGAAATATGTGAAATATACCTTCGGTCAAGATTGCCGGTCTCGACGGGATTTAAACCCGAGAGCAGCCGAGTCATCCTTTGGTTACATCTACATGTTAGTATATAACAAACTAAATTATGTTTATTATAGTTAAAGTATAGTATAGTTAAAGATAATCCATGTTTTTTTTCTTTTTCTTCTCATTGTTACATGTGTTCATTGTAACTTAATTATACTTTTAGCTTGATTTTTCTTGGTATATGTATAACTCTGTTCTCTATCTGCTGATGCATAGAATATTCTCTATTGTGTTATGATAGCATGTTTATATTTATCTCTATATGTTTTTGTGACTTTATGTGAGTATCTTCAATATATTATATTGCACTTGTGGGATCTCGATCCTGTTGTGAATAAAGATCTAATAATAATAATAATAATAATTATTGTTGAGATAGTTTGAGGGATGTCGTGTCAGAATTAATGTCTGGAGGCAATTAAATTGCAAAGTGACTGAGTTTGAGGGATGTCGTGTCAGAATTAATGTCTGGAGGCAATTAAATAATTGCAAAGTGACTGAGTTTGAGGGATGTCGTGTCAGAATTAATGTCTGGATGCAATTTAATTGCAAAGTGACTGAGTTTGAGAGATGTCGTGTCAGAATTAATGTCTGTAGGCAATTAAAATGCAAAGTGACTACTCCTTAGTATTGGATACGTCTTGCTAAGTGATAAGTGCGTGTGCGTGTGCGTGTCGTCGTCACGTGTGTGCGTGTTTACCTATCGGTCAGAGTCAGAGTTCCTCCTTACGTCGTCTCTTGCGTGGTCTGACGTCATCAGGGGTGAAGGAGACGGTACCTGATTGGCTAGTCACGGTGGAGCGTTCGTGACGTGATAGTACCCCGGCGGGGTCCGCGTCGGCCAGACTGATGCGAGAGCTCACCAGCGTTCTGGAAATAGAGTATCCCCACTCAATCAAATAACTTTTTTTAGTTGGGGACTATAACATAAAAACAAATCCAGCCAACCCTGTCGGCGCTGACGCTATCAACGAGCGAACAATGACCAACTGGAAGATGGTGTTTTTAAAGGGAAACACCGACCAAACAAGTTGGACACGGTTCCTCCGTCGGACGACGCTAGAATCATGAAGGCTAATTCGGAATGCCCATTAGAATGTGCCTCTATAGCTATGCTATTCAAACCAAGAAATCATGGATATCCGTCCAAACTCAAATGCGCGCACTCAGGTGTTGATGATTTCTGCTAAACGGTTGGTAATATCATTACCAAATTTTGCATGGATGTTAATAAAGTACTTTTATATTGATATCCGCAATTGGTTGCAAAAATTAAGCCTTAAAGATCCATTGCGAGACAAAAGTCCAAAACTAAAAAATGGGAAATTCAAAACATGGATTCCAATTCTGGAAATTCCCACCAAACCGTTTATCTTACGACAAAACCAAATTAACCTATACGCATTCACATTTATTTAAACGTTGATATTAGTATGCAAATTTGAGTTAAAAAAACTATTCACTTGGAATAAATTCCCGAAGTTGGTCAAATTTGGAGTATATTTCGGTGATTTCACTAATTTTTAATTTAAAATCAATTAATTAATTCAGGAATACGCGTACTGGATACCATAGATTTTTTCTGAATTAAAGTTAGTGTGAAATTTGATAACGGTGTTATATAAACCGTTTACCCGAAAAAAACAAACATAAAGCTGCGAGCCTAGACTCGTCTCCGCGCCAGCCTCAGCGACTACTCTTGATACTCTTTTACCTGTATAGCGGGATAAGAATATGGGATCCACGGCAAAGCAAAGCCACTACACCCTGTGTACCATTAAGTTCTGTCCTCCCCGATATGTACTTACTTGTCTGCGGCTAGGTTGGCACTAACTGTGACGTCACGGGGTTGACTGAAGTCACACTCCAGGGTGAAGGCGGCGTCCCCGGGCATGATCAGCTGGTCGTCGTATTGAAGCACCACCACGTTCGAGTACACCCCGTCATCGTCCTGATAACATACGTCAGAGCATAATTGGACGAGTGAGCGAAGCGAACGGAGTCCTCTATGGCAATTTTTCGGCACTTCGTTGTGTTTATGTGTGTCTGTCTGTCTGTGTGTTCGATGCGTAGGGGCCAAACTACTCGTCCGATTTTGACGAAATTTCACACCAACGTCAAGGACCAATAGATAGAGTGCTTTTAACATGGACAGCAAAATTCGCGGTAATCCAACCTACAAAATATTAAAATTAAACAAATTACTACTTTATTTTTTAAAAACTTAAAGTTCTCTTTGAAAAAAATACCCTTTCTTATCAATGTTACCACTATGAATGTTAACAACTGTGAAAATTTTCAGAATTATATCTTGCCCTGCCAACTTACAAAAAATGAATTACTTAAAAAAAATCATGTTTTGCAGGGCTTTACTAAATTGGATTTGATTTGAGGAGCATAAAAGATGGATGCAGAACATCTGGAGCCGAAATGGGGTGCATAAATGGACCTTTCTCAAACATATTTTGGAATCTTGCTAGCTTTAAAACTTTGGCGTTAGCGATGTGATATGTTTTGGTGTCGCCCGCGTCCGCTTGCATAGCGATATAGCTAACGCATCAGATGGCAGACAAGTGTCGACTTGGTGACTCACACTGCTGCGGTCGTCATGGTTCGCAAATTATGAACCCGGCTATTAGCTCACCACTCGTCCAACGACGACTTTGGCGTTTTCCTAGTAAACTTCATAGTCAGATATTGTCTCACTTGGTTGGTTGGGGTTGATTATAACAATGAAATTATGATACGCCTCTCCCGTCTATAGGGCTGGGATAGAATTTTGTCCAGAGCATTCCTCCAATGATCGGAAAAAGAAGAGAAAAGATGCTGACTTCTAGCAAACATCAGCTAATCAGTTGAAAATGATTTGTCGCAGCATAACTAGAGGCGAGCTCTGGCAGCCGTCGTCTGTGTTCTCTCCACGACTTCACCGACGACAACACAGCGATAAGAACGATGACAAAGACTATAACGATATGACAAGCTGAAGCTCCCCCCTCCCTTGCCTTCCTTGCCAGTGGCTGGGTGTGAGCACGGATCTGTCCTCCCCACATCCCCTACAGGAGTCTAGTCCTAGTTAAGAGTGGCACATTTTAACCTATAGTGATATAAATGTAAAAGTTTTCTAAGTATCGTTGGTCAAAGGTCATCTAGAACAGATTGAGCCACCTCCGGAGCTACAATTTGCTCTAAGGTTCACCGAAACTCCGCTAGGAGATTCAGTCTTCGAGGACCTAGGTTATGGAAAGTTCGTTCCCAGTGTTCCGACCGTACGGAAACTAACATCTGTGGGAGGGAACTACAAGACTCACGTGCTTGGTCTGGCACTTGCCCAGCGGGAACTACAAGACTCAACGTGCTTGGTCTGGCACTTGTCCAGCGGGAACTACAAGACTCACGTGCTTGGTCTGGCACTTGTCCAGCGGGAACTACAAGACTCACGTGCTTGGTCTGGCACTTGTCCAGCGGGAACTACAAGACTCACGTGCTTGGTCTGGCACTTGTCCAGCGGGAACTACAAGACTCACGTGCTTGGTCTGGCACTTGTCCAGCGGGAACTACAAGACTCACGTGCTCGGTCTGGCACTTGTCCAGCGGGAACTACAAGACTCACGTGCTTGGTCTGGCACTTGTCCAGCGGGAACTACAAGACTCACGTGCTTGGTCTGGCACTTGTCCAGCGGGAACTACAAGACTCACGTGCTTGGTCTGGCACTTGTCCAGCGGGAACTTGAGCGTGAACTTCTTCCCCGACCTCGCGTCCTTGAAGCACGGTTTGATTCTGTCGTGGAAACTCCCCTCGTGTAGATCACCCCCGAGAAGTCCTCGTCCGTGTTGATGTCGACCTGCATGTAGTCGGCCCCGCACCTCAGCTGGACCTTCCTGTAACCCGAGTCCGAGGGGCCTGTGTGCATATCTGACGTCAGTTCCTGTTTCCACAACTCGTCTGGAACACAAAATAGCAAAACGCAAAAGTAGAAATATTTTACTACTGAAATGGTTGACTTAAGCTAAATTTTATTCTATAGTTTCTGTTAAAAATTGAAATAATAAACTCACGCCAAAACGTATGACTATTGAAGTGTTGGGGGGAGAGGGTTACATTGTGTGTCTAATTGTGGGTCACAAAGTTTCTGGTTCACAAAGTTTCAAAATTAATAACAGGGTATTTTTTTAATTTATCATTTCATTAAATTTAAATCAGATAAGAGTTCTAACTGATTTAAGCAAAGGTTCCTTTTAAATAAATTTTAAATATATTTTCTAAATCGCTTGTGAAAGTATTTAATCCGCTCGCCAACTTGACAAGTTTTGAAACACTGAAATTGTTGCTTTAAATTCAAATAAATCATTTTTTAATTTTTTTTATTAAAATAAAAAATATCACACACTCTGGCAAATATTACCATCATAACGTAAGAAAATGTTTACCGATAGAATATGTAACGCTCAAGACTCTGATTTGGTAGGTCCTGCCACTGCCTCCTCCTATGTTGGCGACTGCCTGAACCGTGAATGAATGTAGCCCGAGATAACACAGTGCGGATGTGGGAGAGATCGATGCGGGGTCGGTGCACTATAATATATCAGTGCTGGTAACGCACTTGATGGGGGGGGGGGGGGCACGGGGGTTTTACATATAATGCACATACGGAAGAGCCATAAGACCTATTTGGTACAGAGTTGCTATATCGTCATACTTCCCGATGTATTAATTAAATATTACTGCTAGCTATGATTTGCTAGAGTACAGGAATCAAGGAAGGTATTAAAATATCATTTATTTGCAATTGTTTTAATGATAACGATGAGTGATGTGCTTGAAAACTGGAGAAAACGATATAGCATACGTATTACTACATGTTACCTATATATTCGAAAAATAATAAAATCTTCATAAACAAATTGTTTTAGGGATGCCTAAAGATTGTCACAGATCCTCGTTTCTAAACTGAATGTAAATTATCCTGCACCGCTCGTGATAGATAGATGAGGGTTCGAGCCCCGCATGCGTCATGGTGACGTCACGTGTAGGGCCTACACTTTCTCCACGGTTCGGCGAGCACCCAGTGCAGCAGTAGGTCACACACCAGCCGGCTGTGAACTTGCCCCACTTCCGTCCCATCGTGTTCGCCGTCCGTATAGTACAGCGAGTAACTCGTACGTTGCGTTTATAGCCCACACGATGTAAAAACATACATATAGTAGAAGACAGCGAAACCATAAAAAACAAAATCATTTACGACTAGTTGTTTGCAATTGAACATAGAACTGGTTCTAAGCAGGTTCACACGTTCGTATCCCTTCGTTTTAACTGTTACGAGGCCTTCTGAAATGTCAACAAGTGAAGGTGCCATTCAAAGTTTTCTGTTTGGGCTAATTTTTAGCTTGTTGTATAAATATGAAAAGGAAAGTTGAGGTCATTTGATGGCACTCATATTAATGATAAAAAAACAAATTATAATATTCAAGATTTTAGACATTGCTCTGGATATTGGTAAGGTCCCAAAACTTACATTTTCTCTATAGCTGATCGATACCCTGCTAAAAATTCTTGCTAATTCTAGCAATATCTACCAACAATTTTTAGCCGGAACTAGCTAGACAAATAAAAATTGCTAGGATGCAAGGAATAAATATAGCCAGAAATGCCTGGGAATTGCCAAAATTGACAAGAACATGCTAGATATTTCTAGAGAAAGCTAGAGGTAGCTATTGCAAGAAGCAGCTAGAACACGCTAGAGATAGCTTTATAGCAAGACATTGCTAGACAAAGCTGGAGGTAGCTATTGCATGGACAGCTGGATCTAGTCGGAGATAGCTTGGTAGTTATACATTGCTAGACATAGCTGGAGGTAGCTATTGCATGAAGCAGCTGGAACTAGTGGAGATAGCTTGGTAGTTATACATTGCTAGACATAGCTGGAGGTAGCTATTGCATGAAGCAGCTGGAACTAGTCGGAGATAGCTTGGTAGTTATACATTGCTAGACATAGCTGGAGGTAGCTATTGCATGGAGCAGCTAGAACTAGTTGGAAATAGCTTGGTAGTTATACATTGCTAGACATAGCTGGAGGTAGCTATTGCATGAAGCAGCTGGAACTAGTAGGAGATATCTTGGTAGTGTTAGAAATATGACAACACAGCAAGGCAGTGTGTGTATATTATGAGAGTTGTTGACTAGATGGATGGTTAGCAACGAGAGAAATGCAGTAGCAACGTGTAAGTAAAATACAGTCTGGTTAAATATAAACGATAATCTTATTTAACTACGTTATCCGTGTTATTATTTACTAATTTATCCTGACACGCTTTATGGCCGACTAGGCCCACGTTATAAAAGTAGAGTAGCTAACATTTCAGAAGTGGGATTGTTTCTCAAAAGTGCAGTGCCGAAGACTTGTGTGTTTTGTGTTTAAAACGTGTTACCGGTACGCGATTTTGTGGTAGGCTATACGATCTGTCAGACAGCAGTTGACTAAAGATAAAAGCCACAAGACAAGATGATACGATTTAATTATCTTGATGAAGATGAAGCTCAGCCTAACGTAGGAGGCGATGTCCAAGGGCAAATTGGAGCTCAACCTAACGTAGGAGGCGATGTCCAAGGGCAAATTGGGGCTCAAACCTAATGTAGGCCCAGGAGGCGACTTTCAAGGGCAAGCTGGAGCTCAGCCAGCAGGAGAACTGACAACACGTGAGCTGATTCAAATGATGCTTGAACGAGATAGACAAACGTGACGAAATGATGAATATGCTAATTAGAAATGTGGGTATTGGTGGTCAACAATCTCAAATACCACCTCGTCAACAAGATGTGACAAGACAAACGTATCAGGTAATGCCTGACCTCAATAAAACGATTCCATACTTCACTGGAGAACCTACTGGAATGAACGCAACAGAGTGGTTGAATATTATCAACACTACTGCCGACCTACACCGTTGGCATGAAACTTTCCGACTGGAGTCAGCACGAACTCATCTGACGGGAGCGGCCAGCCATTGGTATCAAGCTCGAAGCGACGTGCTGACCGACTGGGACACTTTCACGGTGAGTTTCACCAGAACGTTTATCGGAGAAGACAGTGTAGTTGATCGCTGGAAACGAATGGAGTTGTGTATTCAACAAAGAGGAGACAGCACTCACAGTTATTTCCATAATAAAGTGAAGTTGTGTAAAGCCCTTAACCTTAATTTCCATGACACGAAGAAACAAATAGCGGTAGGCCTTTGGTCCCAGACATTAGCTAACCACCTGTTATCTCAAAAGCATGAAAACGCAGACGAATTACTCAGTGGCTTGCGAGAGTTCGAAGAGGTGGAAAGGCAACGTATTACTAACATGATGGGAAGGGACAAACCCTCCAAGCCAAATAACTACAACGTTAAAGTTTACAGAACAGAAGTCCAACCATCATGAACCAATTGTAAATACACCAAATACGGTACACTTTATCCAAGTGGGGACACGCGGCTCCGAGACGGGTTTCCTATGTTGTGGAAGACTTCAGGAGTCGAGGGTGTTCGCGAAGTGATTGACGGAAAGTTGATGGTTCCAATCATGAACACTAGTCGAGTGAGTGCACAAATAGGAAAGGACCAATGCTTGGGTAGAGGAGAGATGGTACAAGTTCTTAATCTTGAAGTTGATGAGTACGCCACACGAGAAACGCCACACGTCTCTAAACGTCCAATTGAGCGTGATGAACTACTGGTGGACCCTCAACTTGGAGACCAGGAAAGGGATCAGCTATTGCAACTGGTCAATGAACATCGAGACTGTTTTGCCCTCACGATGGACGAGCTAGGGTGTACGCCACTTCTCACGATGGACATCGTTGAACACTCCGGTAGTGTACCGTTCAACAGCCGACCATACAAGACGACGTCAGAGGAAGTTAACAACGAGGAAGTTAACAACGAGGCAGTTAACAACGAGGCAGTAAACAACGAGGCAGTTAACAACGAGGCAGTTAACAACGAGACAATTAACAACGAGGCAGTTAACATCGAGGCAGTTAACAACAAGGCAGTTAACAACGAGACAAGTAACAAGGGTAATCAATTCTTGTTGGTCATTGTGAACAACTTGACAAAATATGTTCACCTTTACCCAACCAAGAACACGTCAGTACAAGGTGTACTAAAAGCATTTGATAACTTTGTATTACAAAGGGGCTTATCAGAACAAGTCATCACGGATCGAGGCTCGTGCTTCACGTCTAAGAGGTTTGAAGAGTTCTGCCAGGAAGATGGTATTCATCATACCTTGAATTCTACTAAACATCCCAGGGCAAACGGCCAAGTAGAAAGAGCCAATCGATCGATTGTACCAATAATTGCTATCGCCATACAAGATCCCAATCATAGAGACTGGGACAAGAAATTAACTCATGTCGAATGTGACATCAATGTCGCGATTAACAAGACCACAGGAAAATCGGCGTTCGAACTTCTTCACGGCTACCAACCTAGATTCCACGACGGGTTGCTACGATCACTCACCGATCTAGATAGTAACGAATGGGAGTCACCAGTACAGTTGCAAGAAGAAGCAAGACAAACTATACTAAACAAACAAGAATCTATTAAACGGGCCTTCGACAAGAAGAAGTATGCAGGATTGAAGTATACGGTAGGCGAGATAGTAGTAATGAAGACGACACCTGCTCATACGGGTCAACCCACCAAGACGCAGCCTAAGTTTCGGGGACCCCTGGTAATCACGAACTGCTACCCACACGACACGTACAAGGTCGCCCAACTAGCTCCCCAACACGGTGGAAGATTTTATGTGACAACAGTTCATGTGTCACAACTCAAACCTTGGCGTTTGGATCCTAAGAAGATGCAACATCGGACGAAGACTCTGCAGCCTCGGTTTCCGACCAGTCGCTTGAAGAGGAGCAAGTGGATAGAACCGATACCCCAGGACACCAACGCAGAGTACGAGCTCCACCTGCTTACCTTGAAGAATACGTCCGTAAATAATTGTAGAAAGTTCCACGTCCTGTTCCATAATTAAACAATATTAATTTTAATTAGTTCGTTTCTGATCGAGGACGATCATCTGGCAGGAAGGCCGAGTGTTAGAAATATGACAACACAGCAAGGCAGTGTGTGTATATTATGAGAGTTGTTGACTAGATGGATGGTTAGCAACGAGAGAAATGCAGTAGCAACGTGTAAGTAAATACAGTCTGGTTAAATATAAACGATAATCTTATTTAACTACGTTATCCGTGTTATTATTTACTATTTATCCTGACACGCTTTATGGCCGACTAGGCCCACGTTATAAAAGTAGAGTAGCTAACATTAGTTATACATTGCTAGACATAGCTGGAGGTAGCTATTGCATGAAGCAGCTGGAACTAGCAGGAGATAGCTTGGTAGTTTTACATTGCTAGACATAGCTGGAGGTAGCTATTGCATGGAGCAGCTGGAACTAGTTGGAAAGCTGGTAGTATACATTGCTAGACATAGCTGGAGGTAGCTATTGCATGAAGCATGGAACTAGTGGAGATGCTGGTAGTATACATGCAGACATAGTGAGGAGCTATTTCGAAGCACTTAAGGCGTAGTTACATTGGACATATGAGGTAGCTGAAGCG
>JAMZAV010003675.1:0-64780 GCA_024449915.1 Sweltsa coloradensis | reverse complement strand
TTTAACAAACAAGTTGGAGTTTTGAAATCTTACTTATTTATTCAAACACTACTAGTACATTATGTACAACTCGATAAAACAAAAACAAAAAGAAAATATACTGCACAACCTGTGTGGACGGAACAGACAGAGCACAACACTAAGATCACAAACGCTTTACTTATTAGCAAGACAGTGAACAAAACCTTTCAGTCTGGACAGAACAGACATTCCCTTAAAGGTAACAAAGATTATATTGAACACATTCAGCAGAATCAGAAATCAACTCCGTGTACTATGGAGACCAAACAAGAACAGAACGAAGAGCGGAGACAAAATACGTCCGCCTGCGACAAGAACAACTGATCGACTGCGAATGCGAGGCGAGGCGAGGCGAGCGAGGCTGCTGCTGCTGTGCGCGTGATGGCAGTCAAAAGGTGCGGGGCGGCGAGGTCATATCGCTGTTGCACGTCTAGTGCATTAAAATTATTTAAAATAACGTTGATGACAATAGCACATCAACTCTAAGATGGGTAATAATTGGATGTGAGCTAAATTTAAATATGTACTGAGGTTCATCGTGACGATACTATAATTTCTAAGATATTATTATATCATGTATTTTACGGTAATTTACGGACCGACTGTTACACGGCGCATTTCACTTCACTCACAACACCTGCAGGTAGACAGTAGATTGAAGCACGATAGGATCGACAGTGACTAGCAGAGATTGATAGATTCAAGGCATAGAACTTAACTCATTGCTTCATTTTACTGGACCAGTGTGTATTAAAGTAGTGTGTATTAGCCTTATTTCTATAGTTAGTTCAACATTTCATGATTTCTGTGCAATGCAAGACGAAGATACAAAGACAGAATGCAATGAAGTGAGGTTTGCAATATTCTATCTGCCCAAGAAAGGATATGGCTCTTGATTGCTCGTATAACGCTATTGTGCACCTCTGCTCGAGCGCATTGTTTTGCTTTTCTTGTGTTTTGTTGTTGGCCAATTTTTAACGGCGTTTGGAATATTGAAGAGCTCGTTCATATTAAATCAAGCTTTTGTATCACTTTGGGACACCAATGTACAGCGCATCCAACATTGAACTGGCAAATAATTGGATTTCTATTCCAAAATAAGAAAGAAAAAAGTTTGAACCAAAACTATTAAATATTTATTTCCAGGACATATCAGAAAATAAAAATCTGCATGACACGCCATTTTAAATTCTTGGCATGAATCCGAAATCTTAAATAGATTACATTCAACGTTTCAACGACCAGTGGATTTCTACTAGAAAATAACCACCGTATCATAAAATCAGTATTTACCAAAATGGGCGATCTAAGACAATTTTGACTTCCTTTTGGAAAAGTCAAAAATGTTATTTCCAGGACATACAAGAAAATACATACATAAGATGCTCATCAAATGTGACTTAGCTGCACATCCTAAACTGCCTTTGACGGATACTTTCAGTGATGCACTTAAAAAACATAACCTCCAAGCCTGTATCTACAATTCTAGTGAGGCTAGAATTTGCTTGCTAGGGCCGTCCCGAATTCATTTCAATGAGCCCAACTCATTATCCTTATGAGCAAGACGACAAAACACGTCTAGGCCAGTCTAGAATTATTTTTACAATTTGAAAAATTGGGGGGAAGCTCAGTACGGTCACAAACTGTCTAGCTTCATGAATGTGTACTAATAGCCATGCTCCATATTACAGCCGTCCACTGCTTCTGTGACACCACGTACAACAGCAAGAAGAATGCTTCCTACCACATCGCAGCTGGAAAGCTGAGACAGAGCTGAGATGAAGAGCAGAACGACACCAGGTGCAGAGAAGGGAGGTCGAGTCGATCTCTGTTCCTAACACCACGGCAGAGACACTAGGCTGCAGAGCGATATCACTCTCTTGAAGCTGAAGGTCGAGCTACAGGTCACACAAGCAGAGAAGGCCTGGGAAGCTCAGTACGGTCACAAACTGTCTAGCTTCATGAATCTGTACTAGGAAAACGCTAAAGTCCCGCTGCGTTGATGGATGAGCGTTTTTTTGTAAGTTTTTTGTTTGCGTTTTTGCGTTTGTTTGCACTTTTCCTTTGCAAGTGCTTTTTGAACATTGTAGGTGATTGTTGTCAAGTTTCTATTGTTATTATACTTGTTAATTGGTATTAAAACCTTTATTTCTGTGGATTCTGACTAACTTTTTTAACTTTTTCTTTCAAAAGGTACTACATCACCATAACCTTAATGTCCATGTGAAATCTGAACGTTGTAGCCCCACCCGTTTGGTCAAAATCGTCCCAAATGTGACGAAAATATCGCACTAAAAATTGAAAAACTAATATTAAAACCTTTATTTCTATGGATTCTAGCTCACTTTTTCAACTTTTTCTTTCAAAAGGTACTTCATACCATAATCATTATGTCCATGTGAAATATGAACATTGTAGCCCCACCCGTTTGGTCAGAATCGGCCCACATGTGACAAAATATCGCATTTAAATCGAAAAAAATCGTAAAAAGTACAATATTTATGAGTGATATTTTTTTGATTGTACCCAAAAACAATACACCTTTAAGTACAGAGAAAACGAAGGTCCCCTCAAAATTTCATCAAGATCGCTTATGCCGTTTGCCCGGAATCCTGCTAACAAACAGACAAAAATACAAAAAAAAAAAAAAACATTGGAGCTAAATTTTTTGGGGGGTCAGTGAAATTGAAGTTTTCGCTTCGCTCGCTACGCTCATCCAAAAATTGATGAGGTTAAGTATGATTCTTGTCAACTGTGGAAAACTTTAAAAGAGGTGATTAGTACAGATAAAAGAAAGGATGATTTTTTAGAAATAAAGGATGTTGATGGGTCGGATTTGAGGGATGCTGATAAGATAGCTAACAGGTTAAATGAATATTTCATAGAGAGTATAAACGATATTCTAAAAAGTATTGTACTTTTTAACGATGGGGATATTGAGGTAGATATGGGTGAACATGATTTAAATGATAATGATAGTAGGCCTTCAATGGGCAAGCCACAGTCGAATGAATTTAAACAAATTAATATTAGTGAGCTTAACACGGCAGTGAGAAAACTTAAAAAAAAGAAAGGGTCTATTGATGGTATTGATTATAAAATTTTTATAGATTCATATAAAGTTATGAAATACTAGGAAAACGCTTAAGTATTAGTATTAGTATTAGTTGTTTTAGGGCGCTTCAACGGCAAAGATTATTCGCGCCTCCAAGATATTTAGTTAACTATGTATGAATGTAAAATACGGTTAATAAGGTTAAATGTGTTTTTCATATCATTGTCATAAAAAGAATTGCCAAGGTCGATATATTTGTAGACAGCCAAATCGGGAAAAGGTATACATGCTAAAGTTGTCATATGTAGAAAATGTCAAATTACCAAATCATAATCATAATCATTATCAGAAACCGTTGCCAACGTCGTCATAATGAATAGCAAGTCAACATGCTTCATGGAATTTTTATTTTTATATGAACTGTCATAGTTTGTCGATCAGATTGCTAAGGTTTAGAAATCTGATAAGTTTTTCACTGTTTTCATAAGACAAAAGTTCTTCATATGATAGATTTAAATTTAATTGGAGTCTCAAACCATCATACTTAGAGCAGTCAGTCAACAAATGATGAACGGATAGCAACACATCACACGTGTCGCAAATCGGAGGAATCTTATCTCTGGTAAAAGATAGGCATGGGTGAGGTGGGTGTGCCCTATTCGTACTCGCGCCAATACAACCTCCTCACGACGAGAAAGTATGGAAGAAGGGGGTCGTACTTTCAGTGAAAGACAGGGCATCACACGGCGCAGTTTATTATTCTGCAAAGCATTCCAACAATCCTGACCTAGTTTCAACATATGGTTCTTGAACCCACTGTGGACATCAGGAACAGGTACGAGGTCAAAATCAGTTGATGCTTTTTGTGTTGCAGCCTTGGCTGCCAAGTCAGCCTCCTCGTTGCCAGAGATACCTACATGACCAGGGACCCAGCAGAACATGATTTTGTAGCCTCTCGCATGAAGTTTCTCCATGAAGAACTGAATGTCAATTACTAAATGGTGAGTAGAGAACATGACGTGGAGTGCCTGAAGTGAACTTAAACTATCTGAACATAACATGAAGCTTCCGCATCTTTGTTTCATAATATATCTCAAAGCTTCTCGTATGGCATACATTTCAGCAGTAAAAACAGAACACATGTCATGAAGTCTGAAACCAACACCACTGCCGCCACAATAGTAAGCGCAACCAACCTTCGAGCCGGTTTTAGATCCATCAGTGAAAATGAATTTAAAGGTATGGTATTTGTGACAAATAGCTTGAAAACTAGTTTTGAAAATTACATGTGATGTTGTGGACTTATTATATCGGCAAAGGTCGAAACAAATTTCAGGTTCCGGAAGAAGCCATGGAGGGTTTCGGGTCAAAACGAAACTCAATAGATTGGGTACATCAAAATTTAAAATTCTAAAAAGATGTCTACAACGTAATCCGACAGGAAGGGTCGCCAAAGGTTTGGTATCGAAGTGACGGACAAATCTCTCATCAAAAAGAGCGTTATGAGATGGGTGGTTACGCATTGCCCGGATCTTCAATACGTATCTGCCCAACAAGTAGTTCCGTCTTTCTGCGAGGGAGGTCATTCCTGCCTCAGCATACAGGCTGAGGACGGGGCTCGTCCGAAATGCACCCAGCGCCAGCCGGAGACCACTGTGGTGGACAGTATCGAGAAGTTTCAAGATGGAATCACGGGCCACGAGTAGACCCAACGGCATAGTCCATTACGGACCTAACCAGTGAGCCATATTTATGCAAAAGACATGTCCTGTCCGCACCCCATGAAGTGTTACTAAGAACTTTTAAGGATGTTTAATTTCAACATACATCGTTTGCGCAATTCTGTGACGTGGTATCTCCAATTTAGTTTAGTATCAAACTCCAAGCCAAGAACGCGAACGTGTGGTTTAAATTCAAGTTGCACACCGTTAAGGGTAAGACGTGGATCTACGTGCATATTCCGACTGCGACAAAAGTGAATGCATTGTGTTTTATCGGCAGAAAATTTTGTGCCGCGTGCTCGGGCCCAATCACCGATGTTGTTCATGCAATCTGTAGATGTCGTTCGGCAACGGAAATGTTTGACCGACCTATAGAAATCCCCAAGTCGTCGACGAATAAGTAGGACATGATGGACTTAGGTATGCACGACGTGACACTGTTAATTGCGACTGCAAACAGGGGAACCGAAAGGACAGATCCTTGAGGAACTCCCGTTTGTAGTTCATATGGGTCTGATAAAATGTTATTTATCCGTACTTTAAATGTTCTATCATGAAGAAAGTTCTGTATGAACCTGGGCAAGTGACCTTTAAAATCCCACTCGTGAAGTTGTTGTAATATGGCATAGCGCCACGTTGTGTCATATGCTTTCTCTATGTCAAAGAGTACACCTATTACGTGCTGTTTAGCCACATAACCTTCTTGGATGAAGGTTTCCAATCGCACGAGGTGGTCGATTGAACTCCGTCGCTGTCGAAATCCACACTGAACATTAGTAAGCAAGCTACGAGATTCCAAAAGCCACATCAGGCGCTTATTAACCATTTTCTCAAACAATTTGCAGAAGCAACTAGTTAGAGATATGGGTCGATAAGAGCCGGGTAAGGTTTTGTCTTTACCTGGTTTCAAAAGCGGAATAAGAATAGCCCTACGCCAAACGTCAGGAAATCCGTCCGTAACCATAACGAATTTAGGAAATAGCAGAATAATCTCAAGAGATTGGTCAGTCAGGTGGATGAACATTTCATTGTGGAGCTTGTCTTCGTCCGCGGCCGTTTTCCTTAAGGAGTTGATGGCAGTGCGCAATTCCCAAAACGTAAAAGGCCGATTGTAAATTTCAGTATTGTCGGAAGCAAATGAAAGCGTTGTTGTTCGCTTCTTCGTTTCCGTTGAAGAAAGACTGCATCATAGCGGCGTTGCTGCTTACCGAAGCAAAGTGACTGGCAATCACCGACACTACGTCATGCGGTGAAGTACAAGCGCCCCATTGTCCAGGATGGCCGGAATAGAAGACATTGGGCGTCCGCAAATAGACTTAATCTTCTTCCACACTGTGCTGGAATTTGTATTATGGGTAATAGTGGAGACGTAGACCCTCCATGAATTCTTCTTACTCTGTTTAATGATATAACGGGCCTTGGCCTTCAGGCGTTTGAAGGCTATCAAGTTCTCAAAAGTAGGGTATGTATTGAATTGTCTGTAAGCTTTTTTTCGGGCTTTTATTGCGTCTGCGCATTCTTTGTTCCACCATGGAACAGGTTGGTGACACTGTTTACCGGCAGTCAATGGTATGGCAACGGATGCTGCATCGAGTAAACATTGACAAACTTCAGCCAGAAGTTCGTTGGAATCACGAAAACGAGTGAAGTCTACTTTTTGCAATGCAGACTCACTCAAGTCTTGATATTTGCCCCAATCAGCTTGATGTAATTTCCATCGTTGTTCTGGGCGAAACACTGGTCGGTTGTTTGCGAAATGTATCTCAAGTGGAAAGTGGTCACTACCGTGAAGATCATCCAACGCAATTAACTCCAAGTCCAGGGACAGGATTGGAGTGCACATCACAAGATCTATTGCCGATAAGGTTCCAGTGTAAGAAGTGAAATGTGTCAACTGGTCCGAATTTAAGAGGGAAACGTTTGCGTTCTGTACGAAATCTGCCACAACATCGCCTCTACGGTCTGATGTCGTTGAGTCCCAGTCTGCATGGTGAGCACTTAAAATCGCCAGCCAATATAAACGGTCTCGGCAGTTGAGCAATTACTGCATCCATATCACCTCTAGTAAAGTTGAAAGATGGCGGTATGTATATAGAGCAAAAGGTGATAGGAGTTGTCAGATGTGCTGTAACTGCAATAACTTGAAGACGAGAATTAATATTAACATGATTGGCATGCACAGAGTCATGTACCATAATGGCGACACCCCCTTGTGCACGGTCACCACCAGTGAAATCGAGACGGTATATTGTGTAGTGTTTGAATTTTGGATTGTCAGTGAGTTTAAAGAGAGTTTCCTGAAGTAGAATGACTTTAGGTTGTCTGTCTCTAACAATGATCTGCAGTTCTTCTTGGTTTGTGTAGAAACCTCGACAATTCCACGAGATAAAGTTGGCTATAATGTGGGTGATATTTGAAGTTTGAAAAAAAAAAATAACAAGAAGTTTATCTAACGAGTGTGGTATCCAAGAAGCCTAGGTGATGAGTGAAGACTTGCTATTTACATCCATTTAAGTTTCTCAAAAGAGTTTCTGGATTCTGGTCCATTAGCAGATCAGAAACCATGTCCTCTTCCGAAGAACTGAACTTTCTTTGAACAATTTTTTTGTTTTTTGTGCCAATATTTGTTTGAGCACGTTGAAGAACAACAGTGGGAATCAACGAATCCACTGTTGTTGTTGTAGATATTTTTTTAAATGCACTAGTAGTAGTGCTGGAAGATGTTGGAAGATGTCAAACATAATATACCGTACTTGCTTTGAATCTTGGCTGTTGTGCATCAAAATCGCTCACTGTTTCCGAGTGTTAGGCCAACAAGATACCTGCAGGAAAGCAGCCCGGTCTCCTTAACCCCATTGTTCCTGGTAGAAGACCATTCGAGTTTGTAAATGCTGATCACCTAGCAACGTTTGTTACAAGCACCAAACACAACCAATATATCTTGGTTCTTATCGATAACTTGACTAAGTTTGTCCTGTTGTATGCAGTAAGGGATGTTACAACTCAGAAGGTTTTAGTGGAATAACCATCTAAGTGCACAGCTGCATCCATCACTAATTTAGTTCCAACTCGACACCTTCTCGCGGTTTGGCCCGTGAATAGGGGAGTTTCACTCCCTGAAACTAATGGCGAGCTCTGGGTCGTCGTCGGGGAACCCCTTCCCTTTGAATACCTCCCCGACGGCGACGACAAAGACAACACTGACAGATGATGACACAGACGGAGACGACCACGACGTGGGGGAACCCCTGCCCTCCCCATATGCTTGTGGCTGGTTCTGACCAGCACAGGCCTGTCCACCCCTTGTTCCCCTGCATCATCCCTTACGTCCCTCCCTTCGTCTCGATTAGCCAAGTTGCATAAACATGAGACGTAGAGCAATATCCAATCAATCCAATCAACTAATTTAGTGTATTCGATTTTTGTTATGTTGGCGAATACTATTAAGAAGAATACTATAAAGCCTACCAAGCCACTGAAGACAGCTAAGGGAGACAAATTTGACCATGAAACCCTGATTCTTGATTATGAACCAATCATTGTTAGTGACTCTGACAGAGAGGATGTGCAGTCAGTTGGTGATGAGTGGGTCAGAGAGAAGATGGAGTCGTATGTAGATAATCCAGTTGGTGCGGAGCGAGACGGAGATCCACGCCCTGAGAGGCGTAATAAATAACATGAGTCAACAAGTACTGAGCCTACAACAACAGTTAAGTTTTGGACTAGGCCTAGGCCTAGGCTCAGGCCCAACCCAACCCTCTAGGCCTAGTGATATCCCTAGGCCGCTAACAAAAGATTCTAGGCCTACAAACGATTCAAAAGCAACAGTCCCAACAACATCTGTCAACATAGATCACCAGGTTAGCCTAGACCTGGATGCGGTGCAACCCTCTAGGCTTGACCCTAAGCCTCCTACCCAACCGGCTACGAAATCCGTGCCTGCAGCGGAGCAGAAGTTGGGGAATCTACTGACCTCCAACTATTATGCTAGCCTTATCGTAAATAGGAAGAAGGATCCACAGGCGATTCGTACAGATCAAAATAGACAGGTCCCTGTCAGCAGTGCAAGTAATGATAGTCGGTGCCTTAATGACTCAGATTTCCCTGACCTTAAACATTCGATAACTATTAGGCCTAAACAAATCAAGAGTCAACTCAACCAGTCAAATAAATGAACTAGACAGATAAAATTTGGTAGCACAAAATACGAAGCATCCGAGTTCAAGATTCGTAAATTAAAAGAACCAAAGCATGTTGTCTGGGGTGACTCTATGATTAAAAATTGCCATAACATAGAAAAGGATAAACAGTCCCTACTTCGTGCATACCCTGGGACCAAACCCAACCAGCTCTGTTCCATCATAGAACGGGAAAAATGTATCAGTGACGCACAAATAGAAGCAGTAACTCTAAACGTGGGTACAAATCTCATAAAATCAAAGAAATCAGTGAAAGATATTATGGACGACATGTATCATTTGGTTTGCAGCTGCCAGAAAAGATATCCTGCGGCACAAGTCCGGAATCGTGTTAACAGACACACAAAAATACAAACAGAAAAAAGAAAAGAAAAAAAAGAAAAAAAAGAAAAACATTCCGGATTTTTTTCTCCAGTGTAGTGAAATGGAATCTTCGCTTCGCTCGCTACGCTCATCCAATTAATGTTTAAGGGCGTGTGAACTATGAAGTTATTGAGGCCACTAAGATAGTTTGTTACTGCTTGGTATTGAAGAGTTTATATTTTGCTTGTTAGATTGCGATCATGTATAAATGCAGACAGTTTTTCGTTATAACCGGAAAACATTTCTTCAAATGAGGGAGGCAGGTGTAGCCTCAGTCGTGTATTGTCATATTTTGAACAGAAAGATAAAATATGTTCTAATGTTATTTGCATGTTGCAGATTTTCACATATTGGTGGATCTTTTTCCGGGGTAAGGGGATAGCTGTCATATATGTATGGTCAATCAATACGAAGGCGAGTAATCACTACCTCCTCGCGACGTGAGAGACGCGAGGTTGGTAAGTTGTGAGAAACAGGTAAAATACGCCTGATTCTTCTGAGCTTGTTTCCCTGCAAAGTAGTCCAAGCAGTTTGTCTAAATCCTGCAAGGCCTGGTTTATAAGCAGACTTGGGGCAGGGGTTCGTCCACGTCGTGGTCGTCTCCGTCTGTGTCATCATCCGTCCGTGTTGTCATTGTCGTCGCCGTCGGGGAGGTAGTCAAAGGGAAGGGGAAAGTTCCTCGACGACGACCCAGAGCTCGCCTTTAGTTTCAGGGAGAAAAACTCCCCTAATCCCCCTAATCACGGGCCAAACCACGAGAAGGTTGCGAGTTGGAATTTTGAGTTGGAACTCGTGTTGGAATAACTGTTCCAAAAAATAAGACAAAATGAGAGAATGCAGCAGTTTCAGTACTGTTGTTCTCTTCCACAAAATGAAAACCATCATTATATTTTGAAAACTACAAAGAGGGAATTAGTAGCACGCCGTAAAAATTACGAAGTGGAGAATCCTTACAGGAAATATTCGTTCTCATATTTCTTTCATGTCAAACAAGACGAAATAAAAGTATGCAAATCATTCTACCTTTCTACTCTAAATATATCCCAAAAACCGGTCTACAACGTGCACAATTCAAAAGACCAACTGACAAATGTGCCGAAGCCAGATGGGAGAGGACGTAAAAAGAGAAAAATAAGAAATTATTATGGTTAAAGGGCACACAACACTAAGGTTATTAGTGCCCGTATTCTCTTTTATAGTGATGTGCTATTTTAAAAATCCTATTGTACAGCTTTGTTGACTTCAGATATTTAAAAACATTGACAATATTCTCAGATTCATCAGAAAAAATCTCTTTAAAATAAGGTTTTAGTTTAAAATCATTCCACTCGTCCATGTGTTGAGGACATTCTACGAAAATGTGCTTAACGATAAAATCTCACCACACTGCTCACATGGGGGTGGATCTTCGCCTATTAAAAGGTATGCTTGAGTGAGATGTGTGTGTCCAATGCATAGACGGGTCAGAACAACCTCTTTGCGTCGAGAAGAGCGCCTTGAAGAGATCCAGGGTGTTACATCGTCTTTTATTTCACGAAGCTTATTATTTTGCATGATATGCCATTCTTTGCACCACTTTTCTTTAAGATTGCGTTTAAAGAATGCTTTTAGATCAGACGTTACAACTAAATGGCAATCAACTTGTGTTTTGTTACCAGCTTCTTTTGCACTTTGGTCGGCGACATCATTTCTTAAAATACCAGAATGACCAAGCACCCAACAAATAACTATTGATTTTTGTTTTGCAACAAGTTTCGACAATATTAGGTGTATTTTACTAATTAATGGGTGTGAAGTGTAAATTTGGCAAAAAGCCTCTAGTGAACTTAAAGAATCCGTGCATACTAAGAATTTGGAGTCCTTACTATCAAGAGCAAACAGGAGGCTTTGTAGAATTGCAAACAGTTCTGCATTGTAGAAGCTGTATGTGGAATGGAGTATAAAGTTGCAGTTGTTGCTAAAATATTTCTGAATCTTTGTAGTTGTATCGGATTTCATTGAATAGTGCTTGATATTGTTTGATTGATGTGGTGGCCTTTTTGTATTTTGAGAGATGTGTTATGCAGCATGGTTTGTTCAGTGTCCAAGGTGGGATTGCCCAATTAGATTTATAGAAAACAAGGGGAAGTGTAATGTTTAAGGCCTGTAGTAGTTCCAGGGAGCGGATGCCCACTGGTCTCGAGGCCTTCAGGCGAACTTCATACCGATTTTGAAATGGAGGGTCGAAAACAGCTTTATATGCTGGGTTTGAAGGAGATCCTTTTAATGAGGCGATGTAATTAAGCATTAAGTACTTTCTTCTGGAGGATAGAGATGGTTCTGCAGATTCGCAAAGAAGACTGGGAATAGGGCTCGTACGGAAAGCTCCTGTGGATAGTCTTTTACCAGTGTGGTGAACTGTATCCAACGTCTTGATATAAGAAGGTCTAGCCGAGTCATAAATAAAACTAGCAAAATCCAACTTAGAGCGGATAAGGGAGCGATAAAGATGTAACATGGTTGTACGATCAGCTCCCCAATTAGTATTGCTGAGCACTCGTAGGATGTTCAACGCTTTTAAGTGTCACTGTCAATGGCCACCACGCGATTAGAAGCTAGTCATAAACAATCGTATGGAACTACTCAGCTACAAATTTGGTTTTATTGCAGTCAAAAGAATAATGTAGAAAATACACAACATTATTAATTAAATACAGTACAATTTATTGTTCTTAACTTAAAATGAAACAATATAGATGTTTGAAAAACTGTAAAAAAAAAATACATCAAGGTATTGTGATGTTACTACTCCTTCCCTTTTAATTTTACAACAATTACAATAAATTAATTAGAGCAATTAATTATCTAAAAATGCAAATCTTGAATCAAAATCACAACAATAGCCAAAATCAACATACACAAACACAAACCTGTTTCTACTGCGCCCTGCCCTCAGCTTGTCAGTCGGTCTCTCACGAGATGTCCAAAGTAGAATAATCAAACTAAACGAACTTACAGGCCTAGTGAATAGGATCAGTGGTTTTGCTAGCTACTCAAATCATTCAACGTCAATCAATATCCATTGATAGTTGTGGTATATTGTAAAATGTAAAGGATACACATTACACGTTCATAAAGAACTCACACGTTACCACAGGTTGTTTAAACAGGCTTTACCTACCTATTCAGATCTGAGTTGCTTAATTACCCCTGTGGGTATTCTTTCGTAATTAATTTAAAAAAAACATAAAACCCCCTCAAAATATTACTTTCTAATTAATCTTGCCAAAACAATTAGCGGCAATTACCATAAGTGTTAGTACTCATCTTTCATTAATAATCCAATTTGTCAGGCGTGACTGTCCGTGTTTTACGTTGACACTCGATGTGGGAATATCGTCGTCTTGAGGTGGAACGAAAATCAGGAATTCAATTATCAATTAATGTGTAACACCATCAAGTTGCACATTAATTAGAACTAACTAGAAGATCAAACACTTGTGGGGGGGGCTCTTCTCTGTCGGCCACGTTTGCTGGACCTCTCCTGCCTCTTGGGACACGCCCATAGTATTGTTGCCCTCTGGTACCATTACTTGTGTCTCGATATGTTGCCGATTAGAATGTCCGTGTTATCGCGATTTATTAACGTTTTTGACTTAGCGGAACCATGTCACGCTTTCGTCCTAATTAACTTGTATCGAATTACATCCGTGTGATTGGCACTCACTTCCCCGATAAGTGGACTCTCAGGTTAGCCGGACGATCCGCGACGTGTTTGCTCGGTGAGAATCCAATGACTGCCGTGTTTTTGGGTCCTCTCTCGCGATTTCAAAACACCTACCGTCGGGTCACTAAGAAGATCAACCCTTTCAAACTGGTTCTCGGTTGCATTTTAGTCTTCACCCCTTTGGTTTTGAGTCAGCTGTGACTTCTCTTAGATTTGTCACACTTTCTTCTATAACGTTCGATGCGTCGAAGTCCTGCATCAACCCCTGAGGCACGTTTTCCTTCTGGATGGTTCTTCCACTTATCTCAGTCGCTGAGGCGTCCCTAATCCCGATGATAAACTAATACTTTTCGCTATTTGGTTAATTGCTCTAAAGTGTTCGTACATTTCGTTATCAACTACTCGTCATTTCACTTAACTTGCACGAGCACCTGTTTTGAGTTACTTCTCAAGTCTCTACGCCCTGTTTAGGCAAAGTTATTCACTTCATTGCTCCATATGCAAATATCACTAATTGCTGAGAATAATATTGTCATTTGATCATCCCAATATGATCCTTGTGGCCTATCACACCACCTTGACTAGTTATTAGCCTCTTCACATCATTAATTACCAGAGTAATTAATTAAAACATATTAATTACATATTAATCAGCTTGATTAATCTTTAAATTTACATAATTAGATAGCAGGGGACAATTCTGCTAACATTTATCCCTTCCTGTTCTCAAGTAATTGTTATTCAATTATTTGAAAACAGTCTCATTCTTGTTACAATTAAAATTAAAATATCAATGGAAACCTTTATTTTATATTAAAATCATTAAAACTTATTAATTCAGAACTGTTTATTCCGAAATACCAACACCTAATTTAAATAATGCCTCGTTGGTCTAACACTACTCCCATGGTACCACTTGTCCTTGGCATTATTTAAGATAATTAACATAAAAAGACACAATTGTAATTATATTAACATAACTTGTATTCATTAACAATACAAAAATAAACATTGACAAAGTATCTTATAAAGTTGTATCAAGTTCCTTTTTGTCGAACTTCCTATACTTCCGTGTTTTACATCTGTGCATTTGTAGTCGAAACGCCTATACCCATGTGGGTCATCGCCCACCTTCCAGCTGTTCAAAATGTAAACAATAACAACCCTCTCTAGAGTCCGACCAGACTTTCACTTTCCGAGCGCTACCTGGGCCAATCGAGAAACCAATCTTGTTTGGGCTAGGCCTCAAACACTCCCTGCTTGACAAAGACATAAAATAACCACAAGTTTCAATGAAAAACACAAAGATTCTTTTCCTAGGCAAATATTCTCAAGTAAATCGCTGATTCACGATTCTAAACATCCATAATCAATTTTCCGCAAGCTGTTAAGATAAAACCCTATCTGTGCATATTTCAAGCTAAACAACATCTCAGTCTCTTGTAACACAAATTCCATACTTTTTCTACCATTGACAAGGCATAAAACTGTTGGTGACTCAATATCAAATTACTTCATCAATTATGCAAATTACCATCATTCGTTTCCATACCACATTCTAGGCTTAGTTACTATAGGAGAACACTCAGGTGTCACGAAGACTAAAACCTCCAAATCCAAATTCTGCTTAATTCCTGCAACCCAGCTGCCAACTTGCTTGATAACGCACGGAAAAGCTCAAAACCCAACTCAACCTCTGCCTGATTCCTGCAACCCAGCTGCCCACTTGCTTGATAACGCACGGAAAAGCTCAAAACCCAACTCAAACTCCACAATTAAAACCCTGTTACAAACTCCAATCTTCACTAATGCTCACTAGACGTGGAAACTTTCTCAAATTCGCATTCTTAAATAACTTCGTCAACAACACACAACAGTTTATCTTCTTTCTTCTTACCAATCAGTTTCTTAAATATTACTGAGACAATTGAAATAAATCGCTATCAAAACCTCATTTTTCCTTCAAACAGCAAACAAACAGCGAATCATGGCGCTCAGTATTCATTACTTCAACACAAACTTATTTTCTTTTTCAAAATATTGCCTACAAAAACCGTAACCGTGTTTTAAAACTTTTCTTGCGTTCCCGATTACCCTCGTTGTTCCATCATTTTTGTCTGTCCGTCCTTGGTCTTTCAATACATCGAGCGCATCGTTCCACAAAGAACCAGTCTGCCTATCTGTCACACTTTCTCTCTCTCTCACTCTCCAGCCCCTGTTTCCAAGAATCACTGGGAACGCAGCCCTCGTTGTGAAGACACAACAACACAAAGACATTTGAACGAATTCACCTCGAAATATACAACCACAAAACACAAATACAAATACAAAAACCTACATACTGCGTTGACAGTAGAAATCTTACCTCCAAATACGTCTTGACAAACTATACAACGACGACGACCACATTTCACACAGACAATTATATCAACATGACAAACATTCTACAAGTTTCATTCCAATCATTATCGACGTTCGTTCACTATTGTCATTCGTTTACTATTAGGTACCATTAACATCCAACACCTTCTATCCAAATCAACAAACCGTTTCCTTTCCAATTAAAAATCCGCCGCAGGGTACACATCAATGAAACAACGTTTCAGGTTTCTTCTTCTTTCGTATTCAACAATCAATGACCAATCTTCATTTCTTATCACACGTAGTATCAAACAACTGGTTGCGGCAGGATATTCTGAACAATATACCTTCGTTTCAAACTCAACTCAACAACACGATGCGCACTTGTAGCTACATCTCACAACCCAAAATCAATCAACTCGAATCGCCTTTCGCGGCTACCTATTTCAAAATCTTCAACAACTCAACGCGCAAATCGCAACAATAAAGCAAGTTTCGCTTAGTATTTCATTCAACTTCTCCAACAACACACAACCCTTGCAAATACTCAAACTTCTGTTTCCAGTCATCATTCATCAAACTTCAATCATCAAGTCAAATCAACACAAATCAATCACTTCATTGAATGCTCCCCAAGGCTGGCTTAAATTCAATTCTTCAAAATTCTTCTCGTCTCAACTCTCTTCAGTTCCATTTTAGCAAGTCTGCTATTTATGCAAATTCGTAAACATCAAAATCCAAAATTCCAACAATTCAAACGTAATATTCTTCTTTCTTCTATTCTGACTTCCGTAAATAACTTCTCAATCTTGTATTTTATCTTGTCCTTATCTTTCTTCTATCTTCACACCACGAAGCCGCAATGTTAAAAATCTCAAATGTTTTCTTTCAGATAAATGAATCAATGAAAACAATTTCTTACACACATTCTTACTAACATCGAAACAAAACGCTGTTTACTAAAGAGGGGGTTCCAAAAACATCAAATCAACCACGAAGTACTTCACTCAACCAAATCCCCCCGGCGGCATCAAACTTCGCCCCTACTTCAACTCAATCAACTTCAACTTCTCTCAACGGCTCACTTGGCCCAAATCGCTTGCATCAAGCAACCAAAAACTTCACCCCTCCGACTTCAACAATGCCGATTTATTGCGAATATTAGTTTAATTGCTTTACAAATTGTAACACCAAAACGCCAATCTACCTAAATTGCCACATAATTGATTCCAAACAATTAGCTTCACCCCTCCAATCCCGCTACACTCTCAACCAAGATAACACACAAAATTAAAAATTCCTAAAAAAATTCCATTACATAAAAATTCTCAAAAATTCCAATAAAAATTCCATCAAATTAAACAAATCAAAATCTCAAACAAAAGTTAATTTATTTTGTCTCCTCTACACGTACCTAATAGAAACCAACCACAACACGAACCAACAATTAATGACAATTCTCTTTTGAACACCAACGCCCTATTTATACAACAATCAAAACAAATCAATTTACAGCCATTCTCTTCTCCTTCTTACATCTTGCCATGTTACACTGTGTACACTGTGCAGGTTTAGTTCAACTACTAACTCGGGAAGTGGATATTCTTCTCTTCATAGTTTTCCTAATCGGTATAAATCGCCGATGAGATTTTCTATGTGGTGCACTAAAATCGTTCCGACAGCCAACTCCCGTGTCTGTTCAAAACATTTCGGGCAAGAAGAATCCAACCGTATCAAACCATCAGTAATTGTCGGATCCAAAATTGTCATAAAAAAGTACTGCTGTACCGTCACAACAATTGAAACGGAAAATTAGTACCATGTGATTCTGTAGAATCCCCTAAAATTCCACGACTGTCAAATTAATTACGCAAAAAACAGATAAATGATATTTCATCTTCGTCTTCATCCACAATGTCAGTACCAGTAAGTGAACGTTTGACACTGAAACAAAACTCGAGACTAAAATCGAACTTACAACTGACTGACGATTCCAACACAATTGGTGTTCAATGTGAATTAGGTTTAGAAGTGTAACTTGACATCTTGCTGTCAGTTGATTACTCATCAGATTCTGACAGATCCTATGAACCACCCAATTTAGACACATCGTTTGATTGGATATTGCTTTACGTCTCATATTTATGCAACTTGGCTAATCGAGACGAAGGGAGGGACGTAAGGGATGACGCGGGGGGACAAGGGGTGGACAGGCCTGTGCTGGTCAGAACCAGCCACAAGCATATGGGGAGGGCAGGGTTCCCCCACGTCGTGGTCGTCTCCGTCTGTGTCATCATCCGTCCGTGTTGTCTTTGTCGTCGCCGTCGGGGAGGTAGTCAAAGGGAAGGGGTTCCCCGACGACGACCCAGAGCTCGCCATTAGATTCAGGGAGTGAGACTCCCCTATTCACGGGCCAAACCGCGAGAAGGTGTCGAGTTGGAATTTGAAGGCCCGATATATGTTTGATGCAATTGTTTTGGTTGTGTCGCGATTGGGGATCAACTATTGTAAAAATCAAGAAGTCAACTGGACCGGCGTGTGTGAGAGTGACCACACACGAGATCATTTCCTAAAATACCACAATGACCAGGCACAGGGTCTTCGCCCCTTAGAAAATATCCATGGGTGAGATATGTGTGACCAATTCTCAGAGGTGTCAGAACAACTTCTTTCACGACCAGAAGAGCGGCAATTACTGTTGCATGCACGTGTATAAAAAGAATTACTTAGAAGGTAACACGATACCTCTCCCAACAAGCACAAAATGTTGGCCGCTTATGGCCCACAAGCGGCAAACTGCTGTAAATGCTGGCCATAAGCGGCCCGCTTGTGGACCATAAGCACAAAACCAGCAGCTGCGGAGTGCGAGTGTGCCCATAAAGCGGGCCGCTAGCACAAAACCAGCAGCTGGCTGAGTGCGAGTGGCCCATAAGCGGGCCAGAAGCACAAAACCAGCAGCTACACTTGTTGGAAAATCTTGGAATGGATTGGAAAGTATTTGAAAAGCCAGGAAGATTTTAAGAACGGTCGATAAATGTTAATGCAGCCCTAATGTGTTGATCAACTCTTATCATCGATAAGAAGCATAATACTAGGGAAACGCCTGCCGTTTATAGATTAGCGATCGCTGACCATAAACTATTCTTTATCTCTCTAATTTTTGTTAAATTCAATAAAGAAATAACTTTGGATGAAGTAAAATGAATTTTGACTCAATCGGTGGACGAATTTGAATTGGACATAATGGTACTGTAAATGAAACATATTATAGATAGACTTACACTTAATTTATGAAACTCCATGGTAAAACATCTTGAATACACAAAATGTAAAGGAAAACATAGCCTGCACGGAGTACGAGATATGACATCCCGGCTGTCTCCCAGCGGCCTTTCGGGTAACCAGGTTAGTATAGATTCAAGGAATTACCTGCATGCATCTGCCTCCAACAGTGTCAATAGTTACATTTTACAATGTAGTGATTATATTTATAATAACTTACTTCATAATCATGGCCCATGGTCCATGGATGGTATATTACGAATCATGCTTTCACTACAAATTCAACTCCTCCAAGTGAAACTTGAAGCTGGCTATTATTACAACACTGCGACGAGGACACTATACCCACACCCCTATGATATAGGTGTGTGCTCTACATTTGACATTATATCTCACCCTGACACATCAAAATAGTAAAAAAAAAAAAAAAAAATAGTAAGGAAGCATACTGGCCTTTGCTTATTCAAAGAAAATATACAAAACATGTATGCTGCAGTAAAATCCCATTGGTATAATATTTTGTTTGTTTTGTTCAAGGAAACCTTTTCAGAGTCAGTTACATGCTCTTAATTTACAGCTGTGTCTATAACTAGGTAGGCCTATTGATTCTATTGAAGAAAGGTAATTTGTGTAGGATTGTCCAATGGACTGTTTGAAAGTTATCAATCCCTGCATTCGCATTATGGACTGAGGAAAACCTTTAAAAAAACTTTCAGTCAGGATTGCCGGTCTCGTCGGGATTTAGGCCGAGACCTCCAGAAACAGAGCCTGACGCGCTAACGCCATTGTGTTTAAAATACCCTAAACACAATGGTCTAAGCCATCACTGTCGGTACCATTCGTATAATAAAAATGTGTTAGTTTTTAATTCATAGGACGAATTCTTCGCACATTATTTGCTGCTTATGCAGACAGATGCATGCTCACAAGTGTTCACGGATATGTGTTTAAAATTGCGGCGAGCGAGATCGGAATTCAGTCTATATAGCGACCTCTGCGCGACACACACAGAGAAGACCCAAATGAGACCGGCCAAATAAAGACATACTTCTTTTTTTGGAATCCTCACTCGCTTCGCTCGCGACAATGCGTTTGTCTTTTTTCCAATCTGTCAAGCTTAGAAAATCTCCTGATAATTTTCTATCTTTACACGGAAATACAAGAAACCCATATCAAATTTTGACTGCATCTTGATCTTCTAGAATTATACTACGAGTGACATTGAGGGAAGTTTTATTTTTTCATTATTTACAGAATAATAAAGTTCGTTTTACTCAATTTGTGTGGGTAAAGCTAAAAATAACATAAACAATTGAAGTTTTATTTGATTCTGACAGAAGTAAATAGTTCATATTAGATTTAAAATCATTTTTAAACCTTACTTGTACCTAAGACAAGGTAGTATATCTATTATAGTATAATACTTAGTAGTTGACGTAAACTCCGTTCATTATTTTACAGATTTGTGGGGATTTAAAGTCTTTAAATTTACTGAGGGGACCTCATAAGCTACTTTAAAGTTTGTTATTTTGTTTTATAGCCAAGTGTCAATATTATTTGTTTACACTTTCTTGACAGCAGAATAAGGTTAATTGAATTATATAAGACCTTTTCGATTTTAAATAGTGATTCATTTCCATTCAGAATGGTTAAGTATTGTACCGTGTGTAAGTTGCAGAAGAAATATAAAAATAAAAGCCTAAAGTGCTACGTATGTAAAGCTTTTTTTTCATCGAATGTGTATAAATATGAGCATGAGACATTCGATTTATTGCTTGGACGATGGGAAAGTAATAAGTGTGTAGACAGTTGGAGTAGCAGCAATTGTCTTCAATGTGGTGTTCAAGATGTCTATGAACTGAAGAATCAAACAAGAAGAGTTTCGCCGAGATGGTACTGTATGAATTGTTTATTTCCCCCTCTAAGTGTGCATGAAATACCCTACGATCTTTTTAATCATGATGTCGACGAAGAGTCTAAAAGTAATGATGATGTTGCTAAAGGTTTACCAGTATTGCAAAAAGGAATGAAGCTTGGACATCTTAATATACGTAAGTTGGATAAGTATATAGATCAGTTGAGGGTTATTCTTGACACGTACAATTTTTGATATATTTGCTTGCTGTGAAACATATCTGATGAATCTGTTCTAGATTGGTTTTATTACTGTTGACAATTATAAAATGCTAAGATTTGATCGTGAAAGGGAAGGGGGAGGGTTAGTTATTTATATTGCTGAGAAGTTCATGTCAAGTGTAGTTGAGTGTAAAGTTAAATTTCCGATGGATGTTGAGTTGCAGTCAGTTAATTCTGGCTTCCAATGTAAAACCAATGATTTTTACAGCAGTTTTATAAAGCTCCACACGTAAAGTTAGAAGAATTTTCAGATTGTTTTTGATAGTTTAGTAAATAATTTAAAATTGGAAGCTAATGAATTATTTTTTCTAGGTGATTTCAACATTGATTTGAGTAAGAAGACATTACCAGTAAATCATTTCAAAATTCTCACTAGATCACATGGATTGGTGCAATTGATAAAATCTGTTACTAGGGTTAATAATAGGTCAGCTACTTTAATTGATCACATTTATGTAAATCACAATGAAAATATTATTCAGTCAGGTCTTATAAGTGTTAATTTATTGTGTTCGTAAGATTAATAAGCAAAAGTTTCTTCCTAAATTTGTAAATACTAGAAATTATAAGAATGTTGATTGGAAGCAGGTAAATGAAGATATATCAAGTGGTCCCATTGACCAAATTGGTATGGCGGTAAGTTCAGATGATAAATTAGAAATGTTTGTTAAAGTAACCGTGGAAACTCTAAATGAGCAAGCACCCCCCTTGAAATTAAGAGGTTAAGGAAAACCAGCCCCATGGTTAACAGCAGATATTAGGAAATCCATGCATAGGAGAGACCACTTGCGCAAAGAATTCAGAATTTTTAGAAGGCCATCAACGTGGGAGGAATACAAGAAAGTTAGAAATAAGGTAAATAATCAGATTCGTTTTTCTAAGCGTGAGCATTTTAAGTCTTCTTTTGATAATGATATTTCTTCAAAATCTTTATGGTCAGTTTATAATAAGTTGACAGGTAACAAGTGAAAAAGAGTGTAGCATAGCCTCATTGACAGAGAATGGGGTATCCTACACGTCTAATCCTGACATTTGCTGTTTGTTACAGAAAAGTTTTGTTGTGAACGATGTAGATTTTCCAGTGATATTGGTAAGTTTAAAAGATTTAAATAGAAAAGAAGCAGATGATCTCCCGCATGTTAAAGGTAACTAAAGAAGAAGTCATTTCAGCAATTAAACGCCTTAAAATTAAAAGCCTCGACAACACTTTAAAGAGATTCCATGCATAGTATTCAAGAAATGCGCATCAATAGTCGGATTATTGGCGTATCTAATTTCCCATTTCTTTCTTGTAGGTGATTTCCCAACACAGCTGAAATTGGCAAGGGTAACACCTATTTATAAGGGTAAAGGTAAAAAGAGTGATAGGAATTCTTATCGACCTATATCAACTCTTCCAATTGTAGGGAAAATTATTGAAAATATTTTGCACATGAGGTTATTACATGAATTTGATGCATCTGAAGGTTTTAAGTGAAAACCAACATGGTTTTAGGAAAAGTAGATCAACGCAAAGTGCCCTTCTAGCATTTACAGATTTTATTTATAAAGGGATTGACAAGCGGAATGGTAGGGTTGGAGCTGTTTTTGTTGATCTTAGGAAAGCATTTGATTCAGTACCTTTTTTACCTCTTTTAATCAACCAGGTATAACATAAGTCCTTATTTGTTATCAATATTGTCGGATTACTTTTTAAAAAGAAAAATGTTTATCAATCTTGCAAAATATAGTTCAAAAGTATTCAATATATTTTGTGGAGTACCGCAAGGATCAATATTAGGACCCCTTTTATTTATTCTTTACATAGATGATATATCTACTATAATGGGAGGAATCAATTATATTTTATATGCTGATGACTTGGTCTTTTATTTAGAAGGTGTGGATGTTGAAGAGATCGCAAGACGTCTTCAAGAAGTTTTAAAGAGGATGGATGATTGGTTTAAAACTCAGGAACTTGATATTAATTATAGTAAAAAATTTTTATGATTTTTTCATAAGGCTAATGATAGAAGCATGAATGATATTCATTTGACGTTGAATTGTAATGGTAATCTAATTTCTAGAGTATATGAATTTAAATATCTTGGAGTTTTCTTAGATTGTAATTTAAATTTTAAGAAACATTATGAATATGTATGTAATAAAGTATCATCAGCAATAGGAATTATAAGAAGAATGAAGAGGTTTGTAACAGAGAGAATGTTGAGGTTACTTATAGATTCTTATATTCACTCTATTATTGATTATTGTTTAGTGGTTTGGGCAGTAAGACCTTCTACCGAATATGTTTTACTTCAGAAGAGAATTGACCATCTGTTTGATTCAATTCCTATGAGCCAAGATTTACAATCTGATTGCTTCACGATTGAGGAAGAATGAAATATAGCGTACTGGTAAATACATACAAAAAATTGAAAGGTATGTATTCAGGTATTTTACCATATTTTTTCAATTTGTTGATCGTGATAGAAATTCTATTCTAATGAACTCTTTGAAAGTTCCTAAATTAATTTCTGAATCATTAAGAAAGTCATTTTTTGTACAGAGGAGTATCCTTTTGGAATTCAATTTCTTATGATATTAGAAGCCAATTTACTGAGGCTAGGAAAAGTACAATTTAAAAGTAAAATTGAAGCAATGATAATGAATCGAAGAACAAAGAAGAATTGATTTTTACTATTTATTTGTGGGGCATTGTCTCTGTGTTTATGTAATGTTAATTATTTATCTTCATATGTTCTTATTCATGATTTTGCTGTTCTCTTTGTTGTTCATTATTGCTTTGATTTTTATGTATTCAATGTATTTTAAATTGATATTTTTCTGCCTAGATTGTCTGGTTGCCGCCCACTAGTGGAACTTGCAACTTGAGTTAGGTGTCCTGTATCATTGCTGTGATCAGTTTTTGACTTGAACAATTTTAAATAATTATATATCTGATATAATTATATATTAGAGTCAAGATCTTTTGCACTAAATTGTTATCAAGATTTGAACACAAGAATGATGGTTGAACACAAGAATGAAGATTCGCGTTTGGTGGTTTCTTCCGCGAAAGATTGATTACTCCCTGATTTGCTGTTCCTGATTTTTGGCAAACCTCATATTCGTTTGAGTGGAATCGTCTAATAAATCAGTTTTTTTCTTATCGTTTTTTTTTTTTTATGTTTTTATTTTTTCTTCTTTTTTCTTTTCTTTCTTTTTTTCTTTTTTTTCCTTTCCTTTTTTCTTTTATTTTCTTTTTCTTTTCTTTTCTTTTTTCTTTTCTATTCATTCCCCACCCCCTTTTTTATATATTTGATTCATTCATAAATTGCATTTAATATCCTTTTTATTTGTTATCAAATTTGTAGAATATTTAATGCATTGTTGTAATATTACTATTTCAAATATTTACTTAAATGTAGTTCATTGTTGTGTCTGCATCTATGTAATTAGATTTATTTAGTTGTCCTCCTTTGTAAATCAGTTTTTATAACTGAATAGGATAGACGTTAAATAAATAAATAAATAAAAATAAATAAAAGTAGTTTCGTTGCAAGAAGTCTACAAGCAAGCTACAGCAATACTATTCCGGCCCCCTATACTAAGTTAACAAATCACGCAATTTATTACAGTTGGAGTTTTAGTTCGAAGTTCGATCGAATTAAAATGATATCTTATATAATATGGATGATGTAACCAGAACGCACATATAACGTAAATCCATGTAGGCCTGTTCGGTATGGAAATTTTCATACCGGTTTCCGGTATCCAAAAATAGCGGTATGGTCGTCGGTAAAAGGTTAAAATACTGATACCGGACCGCGTTATTATACCGGATAATCGGTATATACCTGATAATCAGTATACCGATTCATACCGGAAAACCGGTATCGGATAACCTGTATACCGGTTTATATTTAATAACCGATTAAAGGTGTGAAACGAGACACAAAATCTAACTATAATCGCTATTATGAATATGTTCCCCTCGAGGTTTGAACCCGGCACATATCTCATTGGAAGCGGAATGCAAAGTTCTGTATGAATAGATAGACACCACTAACTGTTTTTATTAGGTTCATATTGAAATACGCCTCAGAATTTGTTTCTCACCACTTGGTGACGCACTCTTAGGCGGCGTCGCGACGCCTGGTTGAGACTTAGGTTCTTGATATTATTTTATTTCATTAAGCATGTTGGTGGGCGTCACGACGCATATGGGTTTTACATTGTAACTCACAGTGGCGTACCAGTGGAGGCTCCGACATGGTGAAAAAGTAGCACAAATGCATCTTCCAGGCGTCGCACGTCCTACGCTCGTCGCCGTAAGCATTGCGTCGGTTCTGGTGACTTAGGCAGGTCCGTCTGGTTGTGTTGAAAACGTGGATATGCGTATATTTTGTCACATTCGTAATCGCGCGCCTTAGTCTTCAAGCCTACCTCAGGCGGTGGGAACCATAATAGCATAGCGGTGGCGCGCATCAATCTACTACGAGCCAAGCAGAGCCTCGTGTGCAACTTACAATGTAATATGTTTAATATTAAATAAATAACTCGTCTACATAACCTATTGTATTGAACATCATTACATCACTTCATGGTGGCAGCGAACGGTAACGAACCTGCAAAATAAGACGGGAAGACGGCCGGTAAGTGTTAAAACATTGCTTAAACAAGGGCCTAGGCTAGGCCCTAGGAGGTTAGGTTTGGCGTGGCCTACAGCATAACGGCCTACAAAACCACCAAAAGCCTTCGAACCAGGGTCAATTCCGGCAGAGAATTGGTCCCGTTGGCGTCAAAGGTATGAATTCTACGTCGATGCAGCGGACATTGATAGTAAACCAGTTTAAAAACAAATCGCCGATTTGATGCATACAATTGGTGATTCTGGGGTAGCTATTTGTAATGCCCTGGAGGGTTTACCTGAGCCAGATGTACTCACAGCCAAGGATATTTTAGACGGTATCACGAAATACTATGTCCCATACAAAAATACTACATACACACGTTATCTATTTTTCTCTGAGAACCAAACAGAGCTCCAGAGCACAGATGATTATGTCCTATTGCTCCGCCAAAGGGCCAAAAAACTGTAAATTTGGGTCATTGATGGAGAGCCTAATAAAATATCGCCTCATAGTTGGCATTTTAAGACCAAACTATGAGGGAAAGACTGTTTAAGGACCACACCATGTCCTTGACTAAGGCAATAAATCTGATAATCGGTATACCGAGTTTGGCCAATGCCAACGCAAATGTCACAAACATGGCTGAAAGGAGAAACGCATACGCGGGTCTCCCTTCCACAGGAAGAAAAAGATTTTTTTGAAAGAAGTTGTGGTCCAACGGGTTTACAATAATAGAAAAACAAAAAGACAAAACGCATTTTCTGGCAAACAGAAGAAAGATGTGTGGAAATGGGTAGCGAGTACATTCAACACATATCCAATGTGACTCGGGTAAGTAATTTTTGACACGTTGGAAGGGTTTTAATGGTTTTCAGTATATCTCAATATATCAAACTGAACCAAGACGTGCTGGAGAATTTGTTTGCAGCAATAAGAGCTGCTTGCCACTGACACTACCACCCTTTACCAAACAAATTTTCTCGGGTCGTCAGCGGAGGAACCAGGCCCCCAACCTCGACAGCCATAGCTCTAGTGCCTTGTCTTTGTCTTCATTGTAAGAACATTCCGTGAGAACGTTTGCCACCACCAGCCAGGGATATTTTAAAAAAACAAACAAAGAAAGCCAAGTCTAGCAAACCGGCAGAGAAATCAATTCAGAAGTCTTTAATAGTGATCTATCAATAAAAACATTCACCTTCAACACCGGGTTAGTATCCTCTATATTTTGTTTGGGGTTTGTGCTGCCCAGTTTTTTTTATTCAATTTCATTTTGTTAGGCTAAAATTCAAGAACCCCTAAACTTAACCCGGTGGCTAAAATCTTACCTGTTTATCAGATTATATAATATATGCAAGGTATGTATTGGGGAATGCCAAGTGTTACTGTTCCAAATTTAAAATACCCGTAATACCTTTGTCAAAACACACACGATTTCACAAATTCTAATGCTGATTTTTACCTTCCTCGTAGAAACATATTCTAGATCTGAATCGAATACCCCTTGTGGTTTCAGAAGATTACAAACCAGCCCACTTCCCTATTAAAACAACGTGTCCTCTAAACCCAAACTAACTTTAACCATTATTATACTATAGGTTTAAACTCCAAATTTGCATGTGTTTTGAATGAACCTATACATACGTACATTCATGTACGGACAACACAAATCCTAAAACATCCCAAAAATAAAAATTTTCTGTGTTCCATTCCCTTTTTTTGGAATCTTTTTCATAACATTGACAGTTCTCTCTATATTTCAGATATGGCAATTACTTTTTCATCAAGATGGTCATGGAATGATAAATTGCCTACAGTTTCTCTACATAAAAATGGTATATGAATCAATCATGAAATGTCATCATGTTAAATGATTGCCTATTTTAATTTATTATATATATACTTATATCATTATATGCACATTTAAATTAGGCAATAAGTATACATTAACCAAAATTCTAATACTCTATATAAACAAACTGAATTTTAAATATGCTCTCCTCACGACGAGAAAGTATGAAGAAGGGGGTCGCACCTTCAGTGAAAGACAGGGCATCACACGACGCAGCTTATTATTCTGCAAAGCATTCAAAAATCATGACCTAATTTCAACATATTGGTTCTTAAACCCCCACTTGGACATCAGGAACAGGTACGAGGTCAAAATCAGTAGAAGCTTTTGCGCTGCAGCCTTGGCTGCCATGTCAGCCTCCTCGTTGCCAGAGATACCTACATACCAGGGACCCAGTAGAACATGATTTTGTAGCCTCTCGCATGAATTTTTTTCCATGAAGAACTGAATGTCAATTACTAAATGGTGGGTAGAGAACATGACGTGGAGTGCCTGAAGTGCACTTACTATCTGAACATACCATGAAGCTTTCACATCTTTGTTTCCTAATGTATTTCAAAGCTTCTCGTATGGCATACAGTTCAGCAGTAAAAACAGAACACATGTCATGAAGTCTGATCCAACACTACTGCCGTCACAATGTAAGCGCAACCAACCTTCGAGCCAGTTTTTAGATCCTCAGTGAAAATGAATTTAAAGGTGCCTACCAAAAGTCCCGCACCCAAATGATTCTGCAAACTCCATCCGGAAGTCAAGTACGTCTGTTACCATTCATTTATTAATTTTTAAAATAAGTCCATTTCACTTTTTGCTTTGAGCTAACAAAATGGATTTAATGTTTTGCTTGTTAGGGGCCTAGACTTTTCATTTTATTGATGTGTTCGTACAAACCCTCATTCATAACAGCTTTGAAACAAAAACGCAAAAACAAAGACACTGTATTGCACAACAATCTTGTGTAAAACCCCATCAACCTCGTTTTTTTCCTAAAGAAGATAAGCAAGGTAAAATGCCTCGCATGTCACACACATGCCAAAATCTTTGTCGAACACTACAAGATGGGTCCATGCTCCTAAAAAACGTTATTTACAGAGTGAAATAACCTAAAACGTTGATGCACTCAGATTTCATAGAAAACATCCTGCTGTAACATGGTCCATGAGCGTTACAGGAGTGTTCTTAACCCAATGAACATATCTTTCACAAACTGGGTCATGAGGATTTGAGCAGTGTGAGTACTTTGCCCAGTATAAACCCAGCTCACAAAGGAGACTTTGGATCTCTGTGTGCCAAATGTTGCCAGTGGGAAAAACACATCAATAAAGCACGAGAGGCAAGAATAAAATATAGGCAACATGATGAGGTCACATTAGATACAACATGACCGTTGTGTTCACGGCAGACTTGCAAAAAGTCTCATGTTTGCCCGGGAAAGGAGTCCTTTTAAGTCGTTAACCCTTTTCACTAGACGCATGAAGCTTTCAACAAAGTTTTATGCCAGTGGGGGTAAAAATCAAAATGGGCTCAAACCAATGGCCGTCATTTTGACACAAAGGGAAAACGGGGCTCTCTAACGTGTTGAGCTACAACCAAAATTTCACTATTTGACCCGGGGCCACACGTTTATGTCGGCTGATAGCTTTCATCATCAAACTTTCTACGGCAAAAAAGGGGAAATTGTATGACATTGATGATTTCAAGAGTCTGTGCAAGCAAGTAACTTGGGAAAAGTGGATGTCAAGGGCAATGGAGCCTAAAGATTTTCACAATGGAAATACCATTGTTCTCAGTACAAGCTCAGCAAACGCAACGACCATGCTTGGCGACGTGGTTCGGATAATTTTCTGTTAAAGGGGAGAAAATCCTACACTCCTACTACAAAAGGCAGTTATTCTTTTCCAATCATTTAATATCCACACGCTCTTCAACTGGAGCATCCAGTGCTTTACACTTACGACCAAAACTGTTTGCTAAGAAAGGTTCAGATGATGTTGCTTCCATATGTTGCATTATTTTATACACATTCTTAATCCACTTATTATTATTATTATTATTATTATTTATTTGCCTTTGAATATGTACAAAACAAAAAACAGGCACCAGAAGAAGGGCTTGAAGCCCAAAACACTTGTGGTGTCCGACTGCCTTTTTTTTTTTTTTTTGCAATCTTGAAATATTTTGTGACTTTGCAGTGGACAAAGTAAAAATTACCCATTTACGGGTTCCTGTACTTAATGGTAAACAACCGCTCCCGATTTGATTCTGTGAAATAAACGTTCCTAGTTCGTGGGCATTCATATCTTGAATTTGAACAAAAATAGGGGCTAGTTAATCAGAAGGCTATAACATAGGTTTCCGGAAGACTGGCGGGATATCCTGAAAGCTTCTAGGATGAAAACAAGACCATTTGTGGTAATTAATTGCCCAGCAAGACATGATCTTTAAATAGGGAACATTCCTGGACTCCCAAGTTTATTTAAAAAATTCTTCTTCTGTCTTTCCTTTGAAAACCGGGGAACTTGTAATTGTGTTACCATCTAGGTACCTATTATTTTCTAGATGCAGAATGGGGTACCGCTGATACAAAACTTATCCAAATAAGTACCAAGAGTATCTGGCAAATGTGGGACCATTTAAAAATTTTTCCGGACGAACAAACTGATGTGGGCCAAAATATCTGCAGACCTTCTAGCAAAAATGTCAATTTAAAATCCCCACTTCAATGTAAAACCCGGAATAAAATAGTTTTAAAGCAAAAAATAAAGTGTGCTCTAAAAATACACTTCAGGCTCCACCAGAAAAGTTGTCGAAGTTAAAGAAGAGGTCAAAAAAATTAAGGCAATTGATGACATTGTGAAGACGGAAATGCTTCGAGGTGTGGGGCGCGTCGGTATTCCCAAAAAGGAAGCGAATCGGAGGAAGGTGGATGTTATATTACTAGGAAGCTTCGCAAACGCTTTTTCAGGCGCGTTGTTGGATGTTTATATATGTTATACTGGTGCGAGAAAGAAAGTTGATATAAAAAGGAAATGTAGGCAGACATGAAAAAGCTTATTTTTTAAATTCTTAAAAATGATTTTTTTGGGGGCAATGATTAATTTACTAGTATGCAATCTATTTTCATTTGGGGTTGCTGTCTGGGAGTTAATGCCAAAAGAAATAGAAAAACTGTAGCAATAATTGTACAAATAATGTTGCATTTAGTACCTAATATACAATAATTAAGCACTAATTAAATGAAAATTCGTAGCTAAATAATATTTGAAAATAATAATTCATATATAATTCTACTTCAGCTTTTTCTAGTGGTGTATGCCCCTTATGTCACACAAAACGGAGGCAGCATACACTCAACTTTTCAGAAGCATTTAAGAGGAGTTGGCTACAATATGCGTCTTGAACTTTTTAAAATCTGACTATGAGAGGGCAACAATAATGAATTCGACAAGAACAACAGGCCGAATGGGAGGTAATTGCCACTTTGTGCACTGTGTACTGTAGCCTGTGTTGATGGCGGTCAAACAGTTCGGGACGACGAGGTCCTATCGATGTTTGGCCACGGTAAGTGCATTGAAATTTTTCAAAAAACCCTACTGGGGACATAAGCACACGAGCTCCAAGATGTTGTGGATTTAGTTATCTTTTTTCAGTTATTTAAACCAGTTATATAAATTAAAGGTATAACACTATACAACAAAAAAACCCTAACAAGAAACCAGCACCAGTAAAGTGTTTCAAGCTTGTAATCTCGCACGCGTGTACGGACAGGACAGAACAGACAGAGCACAACACAGAGATGCCGGGCAGGGCAGAATAAAGACAGCACAAAAACTTTCAGTCTAGACAGAATAAACCTCCTGAACTTAACAGAGTGATGCGAAGACACAACAGCCAAGACTTGCTCAAACAACCCCACCCAACTGTAATAGAAGCTAACTCCTTGTAGGGTACTGTGGAGGTAAGGAGAAAACGAGGAGATTGCACAAAACACATCCGCCTCCGACAAGAACAACAGACCGACTGCGATGCGATGCAAGGCTCTCTGCTGTGTGCATGTAGCTGCAGGTGGTAGTTAAAAGGTGCGGGGCGGCGAGGTCATATTGACGCTACTCGTGAAGTGCATTGGAGGTTTTAAAAATCGCATTGATGACAGCAGCACACGGACTTTAAAGGTGTGTAATTAATTGGTTGGGATATTTTCTATATTGCATTAAGGTTCATCGAGACGATACGATATTGTTTGTTGTTGTTGATATTGTTTGGTATTGGGTGGAATAGACCTCCGAAATAGCCGCGCCACCGTTTTATTCCTACCGGCAATGTCGCACCCTAACGAGTGTTTAACAAAAAACGCGCGAAGCCACTCAGCTATTAGACCGGAACCCCCCATTAGTGAGACCCTCCCCCACCCCCCTGCGGAGAAATGAGACCCTATATTATGTTAGGGTGGTTATTTTGGAGTAGAAATCCACTTGTTGGCCAGTTAGCCTTAGCCAGTGGTGGGTGCGGGGTACAGGGGTGCCCAAAGGGTCAAATTGTGCTGTTTTTTGTAACTGTTTTTTATTTTTTTTGGGCCAAACCGTTGAACGAAATCTATTTTTGACTTTTGATTCGTGTAAAGAATGAAAAATAGAATTTTATCATATTTTTTTTTTTTTGTATGTACCGGAAATAACAATTTTTGAGTTATCCAAATCAAAACAAAATAGCCCCAAATTGCCCGTTTTGGTTAAAAATGATAAAATTTGTTTTGGGTGAATATTTGTTAGTAGAAATCCCTTGTTGGCTAGTTGGCCAGTGGTGGGTGCGGCGTACAGGGCCGTCCAAAAAGTAAATTTTTGGGGGTTTATTTTCATCGGTTTTTATTTTTTGTATGCCAAATTGTTTTTTGTAAAATCTATTTCGGGCTTTAGATTCGTGTAAAGGGTTTAAAAATAGAATGATAAGCATATTTTTTTTCTCGTATGTCCCGGAAATAACAATTTTGAGTTTTCCAAAATCAAAGTCAAATGGTCCCAAATTGGCCCGTTTTGGTTAAACTGATAAATTATGTTAGGGTGAATATTTGTTAGTAGAAATCCACTTGTTGGCCAGTTGGGGCCCGTGGTGGATGCGGCGTACAGGGCCGTCCAAAAAGTAAATTTTGGGGATGATTTTTATCTGTTTTTATTTTATTTTTATGCCAAATCGTTTGACAAAATTTTTTTGGGCTTTAGATTCGTGTAAGGTTTGAAAATAGAATGTTAAGCATATTTTTTATTTTCTCGTATGTCCCGGAATAAACAATTTTGAGTTTTCCAAATAAAAGTCAAAATGGCCCCAAATTTCCCCGTTTTGCTTGAAAAATGATGAATAATGTTAGGGGTTTTTATTATTTAGTAGAAATTCACTTGTTGGCCAGTTGGGCCCGTGGTGGATGCGGCGTACAGGGGGGTCCCAAAAAGTAAATTTTTAAAAGATTTTCAACTGTTTTTATTTTTTTTAATGCCAATCGTTTTACAAAATCTATTTTGGGCTTTAGATTTAGAGGAGGTGGTGTGGTAATTGCCGTCTCCTCCAACCCCCGTCACGTCGCTGTCCCGAAATTCGAGTCAAGGAATTGCGAAGTTATTTGGGTTAAAGTTAGTCCCCAACAAGCAGTAGATCTTTACGTTGGTTGTGTCTATCTTCCGACGCCTACTGACGACCTAATTGACGAAGTGAATACATCAGTATCGGCCGTCCAATCCAAGCTTCGAACCCAAGACCAACTCCTTCTCAGCGGAGACTTTAACATGGCGGCGGTCAAGTGGACGCAATACACGCTCACTCCTACCAACACCTACAGCTGGGTCATCTGTTATTACATCTTTCGTCAACTTCGTCAATGATGCAACATGACGCAACATGTGCATTTTCCTACTCGACAAGGGATTTTCCTAGATCTAATTTTTCTCTAGCTCAGACGATAACGACATTGATATAATAACTTCAAATTCCGGATTCGACGCCTGTCCAATCTGAACCACACGGCTATAACCTGTAGTATCAACGTCAAGACCACGGGAAAGCGTTTTTAGTCGTCACCTCAAAATAAACTTAAATTTGGAAAAGGTTGACCTTAACAAGCTCGTTGAAACCCTGAAAAACTGCCCGTGGAATGATTTAGAGAAGTCTCATGATATTAATGATTGTTGTGAGACATTCTTTAATCACCTCAACATGGCTATAAATGATAGTGTACCAACCGTAAAGTAAAACCCCTGTAAATATCCGCCATGGTATGATAGTGAACTAATAAATTCTTTGAAATCCAAAAATAGAGCACACAAAAAGTGGAAGCGATTTCGTCTGGATTGCGACTTTGTTGAATTTTGCACTAAGCAAAGTGAGTTTAAAGGCTTAAAAAATTCCAAGTACAGTGAGTACCTAATAGACATAGATACTAGTGTGCAAATGATCCTAAGAAAGTGTGGGGTTTTATCCGGCTAAATAGGGTCGAAGAAAATTCCTGTTGATGTCGAGTATGGTGACCGCAAATCAAAAGAGTACTGAGTCGTCATGTTCGCTTTTTTGGAGATTTCTTTAGTTCAACATTCCAACCCCGTGAGACAATCGGTGAGCTGCCAGACGTACCGCAAGTAACGCCGCAATCTGTCCCAAAGTTCACATCTCTTTGGCCACTGTCCGATCGCGGCTTGAAACTCTGGAAACAGGCAAATCTCCCGGTCCCCATAAGATTCCCATCCATTTATCAAACACTGTGCTACGGAACTAGCTAAACCACTTCCCCATCATATTTAACACCCTTCTACGAACTGGGGAAATATCCAAATAGATGGAAACATGCAGAAGTTGCACCCGTATTCAAGAAACGAATAAAGAATGACGTTACTAATTACCACCCAATCTCATTGTTATCAGTGTTTTTCTTAAATATTTGAAAAGATTGTTCATGCTAAACTGTTCAACCATGTTCGAAATGCGATTGCACCCGAGCAACATGGTTTTGTGCCTCGCAGATCAACCGTAAGTAATCTCAGCCTTTTCACTGATTTCGTATCCGACAGTATAAATAACAACACCCGAGTTGATTGCATTTACACCGATTTTTCCAAGGCTTTCGATTCTGTCAATCATCACTTCTTCTCCACAAACTTTCATCGCAATATGGTATCTCCGGTAACTGTACAATTTTTTTGACAGATTATTTAACAAATCGTACACATCTGTGGTCATTGACGGTTGTTCGTCTTCAAACCCGCACACCGTGACCTCTGGCGTGCCTTAGGGGTCAATTTTAGGACCCCTTCTGTTTGTTCTCTTTGTTAATGATATTCCATCCCATTTGAGTAATTCACTATCACTACTATTTGCAGATGATGTTAAAATATTCAAGGTAAATTTGGAGCTTGTTTGATTGTGTTACTTCAAGCGGACCAAAACGTCCTAAGCAAGTGGTGTGACAAGTGGCGCCTGAATCTAAACATAGCAAAGTCATATCCCCACATCATATCCTTTACAACAACAAAAAACACTAACTTTCGATTTCAATTTCAGCCCTTTGGGCAATTTCCATTAACAAGGGTGTTCAAAGTGAAGATCTTGGTGTGACTCTATTATCATCTTGTTGTTTCAATGATCATATAACCACAATTGTAAATAAATCTTTCCGCATGTTAGGTTTTATCAAGCGAAATTGCTACACATTCTCAAATTCGACACTTTGCCATGTTTACAAGGCACTTAGGTACCTAATGTTGAATATGCCTGTTCGATATGGAACCCTCACTACATTACATGGGTGAACAACATTGAGTGTCTGCAAAAGAAATTTGTTAAATGGCTTTGTGTTCGAAATGGGCGTGATTACCACAGAGATGATTACCCATCACTTTGTAATCGGTTCAATCTACAAACCCTCGAATATGGAAGACAAGCAACTGATGTGATTCTGTTAAAAAATATTGTTAACCACTCCATCGATTGCGATAGCCTTCTATACAAAATTAACTTTAATGTTCCCGTTTGTAGGTCTAGACACACTAACCTCTTCAAAACACGCAAGAGCAGAACAAATCTATATAAATTTTCAGTAATCAACAGAATTTAAGAAACATATAATGATTAATGACTTATCTAAATCTATTGACATTGACTTAACACGGTATTCCACTAAAATAATCAGAGATCGCATTTTCATGCTAAGTAATCACCAACATCATAACTAGTCGTCCGGTCATCGCTGTATATTATTAATGCTAAAGTGTAACATTTTTGTAATATATACCTAATATTTTTATTTTATCTATGTGTCTAATGTAAATTTGTACTTGCTATGAGTTTGTTCTAATTTGTACATAATCTTGTTCTACTTCAATCACATTTACCTACATGTTATATCTGTATTGTTCTATTCTGTATTATTTATTCTTGTCCTATTGTATTTGCCATTGTGGTACTTGTACTGTTGCAAATAAATACAACAAACAAACAAACAAACAATACTACGCCTGATAGAAGTGGACTAAACTTTTCTTAGTTTTTCAGAAAAATTCTGAATCAATTAAATCACCGTGCTCACAACTGCCACTTTTGTAAGTTTTGTTACGCGAAAAATCTTTGCTGTTTAAGCGCTAAAAAAATTTTTTCTTTGCTGTTTAAGCGCTACTAATAATACTACTATTTTAAAATTATTTTTATGGGTTTCAGATTCAGGAACTTGGTCACTCTAATGCGTATCTTAACAACCCCGATGTAAACCGATGGGTACACCAAACCATGGCGCTGCCACTAGTACCGTTTGCTTATGGAGACGAACAGTTCATCGTAATAGAAAGAAATCTGCTAACGGTTCCAGAAGACGCAGTCAATCCAAACGGGCCACGTATTGTCTTAGTCGAATGTCAGCGTTACCTCGACTATATGGTCGAAACGTGGGTGGACGTTGTAAATGCACGATTTCATCGGTAAGGGAGGCAATAAACGTGTCAGTATACATTAATTGTTGATATTATAACTCTTCTATATGCCAAGTTCAACTTCAATCAATACTGTTTGGTTACAAGTTTTTTTAAATGCATACTACCATATCAATTCGAGTCCAAGAAGCAACGTCCCTTGCCAGGTCCATGGCATTCAACAGACCCGTTGTGCAAAAGTTTTATGACACTCGAAGAGTTATACCCTCGATATAAATTCAGCCCATCGGATTTATGGAACGTCGATGAAACGGCATTGATGACAGTTCAAAAGCCAGGTAAGGTTGTGGTCTAGAAAGGCCTAAAGCAAGTAGGACATGTTACCTCGGCCGAGAGAGGTGATCTTGTCACCATGGTTGGCGCCATTAGTACTACGGGAAATACTATTCCCCTATTTTTAGTGTACCCCAGAAAAAATTAAGATGGACATGTTGTTTGGAGCTCCATGTGGGTTTGTGGAGTGGCATACATCACTGGGTGGATGGCCACGGAAAAGTTCAAGTGGATGAAATATTTCGTGGAAACTGTACGGTGCACAAAATGTGGCCATGTCTTAATGTTATGTTGACTAAAAGTACAGTTAAAACATAAAAAGTATTGTTTATGATCAAGACGTAGTCGATTCTTATTTTTTGTACATCTAATTCCAATAATCCAAGCACTTAAACTACACTGTTATCATTAAAGATGCGCAAGATATTCGAAATAGAAAGAACGACGTCATCGTGGCCGCCATATTGAATTCTGGGTTTCCGGGCCAAAATTCGACGTGGCAACCGAGTATTCGGATTCAGCAGGGACAAATTAGTCTAAACACATCTGTTGATTGACATTGTTGACATTTAAGATGTGCGAGATATTCGAAATAGAAAAAAATTCCCTATCTTGGACGCCATCTTGAATTCTGGGTTTCCTGGCCAAAATTGGACGTGGCAACAGAGGTCAAATTAGTCTAAAAATGTATTTTGCGAAATTGTTATACGATTTGCTTCTTGCATCGTTAAATAACGCACTTTCTCATTAAGTGGCCTAGCCTAGTCTATACTAAAATTCCGGTAATTTAATTGCGTTGAATCAAGTATTGAAACTTGAAAGTAATGAAACTAAAAACAATCTTAAATCCTTTTCTAAAAATGCTACATAGCAAATGTCAGTGTGCATTAGACAAATTGGATGCAAAATCGCTTACAAAAAACATTAAAGCTGTTTTAACTGGTGTCAATCTACTCATATCAAGATGTTGGTATGATGTTGCCACCTGGGTTATGTCTAGAGCATATAACAGAGTCCAAGCTTAACTTCGAGCTAAAACAGAAAACTCGTGCCAATATGTGCATTGCCATGCCCACCGATTGAACTTAATATTGATTGATGTAGCAAAATCTGTAGAGACCATTGGCTTGTTAGCAACAATTAACGCTTTCCAGTCGGTCTCTACGTCATTATTTCAGAGGTCAGTTTTCTCTCGGAATCCGTCACTGATAGATGCACATCTCAGCGAGACTGTTGAGAGTGGTGTCAAATGTGGTGTCGGATGTGTTGATAACAGTCCGCAATGTTTACATTTTTATTTCTTATTGTGAATTGAGTGAAATCGTAGTAGTTTCATGAATAGGTGTTATATGTTCTCTTCTGTGTGAAGTCACGAAGGCAGAGATAGAGACGACCACGGCCAGGCAGTGGGCGGGCCAGTGGAGCATGATGGGTAGATAGTGGCTGAGGGCTGAGATTCAATAAAACGTAACATACGTATCCAAGTAACTTATTGTGTTCTTATTTAATCCACTAACGTACATTACACCGCCGAGTGCGCCCGTTGACAGATCATTTAGTGCAGCAAAGCAACCAACCAAACAAACAAACCAAACATTAAAGTTAGCAGTTATTTACTATAACATCTTGTGGGTAGTATTCGTAAAGTCAGAAAAGTCCGTGCAATTTTCTTCCTCACAAAATTTATCACAAACCTACGTTTGTAAGCGTATGGTGGCATTGGAACGACATGACCGACCTTTTAACCCACACTAGTGTTATCTCTGCTTGACAAGGTTTTCTATTTTTTAAAGTTCAAAATATGTCAATCGGGGATCTAAAATGTGTCTCGGTAGGCCTATGGTTTTACAGTTCTAAAACTAGTTTTTCTGCAGCCCGACTTAGTAGTAGGTGAGAAATTAATTATTAGTTATTGTGAGCAGACAGGTGGGGGTTTGTTTTTTTTTCAGACATCTTTTATGCATCTTTTACAAACTTGATGTCTCATGATTTTTGCAGGCCCCCCCCCCCCCCCCCCCCCCCCCCCCCCCCCCCCGAGTGGAGAGCGACTACCCAAAGGGTTTTCACCATCTGCCCAGAGAACACCAGCCAACCGGGAAATCTCGAGGACAGTCCTCATCTTCAAGAAGGGGAACAAGGACGACCTGTCCAACTGGAGGCCGTTGACGCTGGGGACGACCATCTCAAAGCTCTACGCCGGGATACTGGCCGACCGCCTGACAAAGTGGGCCACCACCAACAGAGTAATCTCGCCCATGCAAAAGGGATTCCTCAAATACAAGGGATGCCTGAAGCATAATTTTGTGTTACAGGCGGCGATCGATGACAGCAGAAGAAGAGGAAAGGAGATCTGCGTTGCAACGCCTTTGGCTCGGTGCCCCATCAGCACATCCAGGGATCGCTAGAAGTGATGGGAGTACCGGACAAGATGAGGAGGATCGTCGCCGAGATGTACGACGGGGCCACCACCACCATCCGGACCAAGGCAGGGTATACGCCAGTGATACCATTAGAGGCAGGGGTTAAGCAGGGATGCCCCCTAAGTCCGATCCTCTTCAAACTCTTAATGGAGCCGATCATCCGGTCGGTCACCTGCGAGGCGGTAGAAGATGACTACGACGTGGCGGTGCACCCAATCTCTGTTCTAGCCTACGCAGAGGACTTTGTCCTAACCGCCAAGAACATCGAGGCGGCGAGACGACAGCTAGCCAGAGTGGGGGACGCGGCCACCTGGGCGGGACTCCGGTTCAAACCCGCGAAGTGCGCGTCGCTCCACGTCGTGAAGAGGCACACAATGGACACAACGCTCGCCATCCAACACGGAAACATGGTGACTCTGGCCGAGAGAGAGGCATGCCAACACCGGGGGATCCCGACCGGATACAGGACCCAGCAGACGCCAGTGGCGGAGATAGCTCGGATGGTCGCCGACCTCACGAAGATCGACGAGTCCCTGCTGGCGCCCTGGCAGAAGCTGGACACCGTGAGGACCATCCTCCTCTCGCGGATGGGGTTCATCATGCGTGGTGGTGCCATGAAGAAGACCTGGCTCCACCCGTTCGACAAGGTCATGAAAGCAGCAGCGAAGAGGTGGATGAACCTTCCGCAGTGCGCAAGCGCTGAGCTTGCCCACATGGCCATGCAAAAGGGTGGAGTGGGACTTGTACCCCTGGCCGACTCCAGCCACGTCCTAGCGGTCACGCACCCATACCGGCAGCTGACCTGCAAGGACGAACTCTGCAGAGACCTGGCATGGACCACCATGACAAACGCGGTTGCGACCAAACTAGGACGGAGGCCGACCGAAGAGGAATGCTGCCGATACCTCCAGGGGGACCTGGAGGGGGAGTTTGGGAGAGCCGTCAGGGCCATTACTTCGATATGGACCCAGGCCCAATCCGCGTCAAGACGACTGTCTACGAGAATCGGCCTTAAGTGGCAGTAGGACAAAGCGCGGAGCAAGATCAACATCCGAGTAGCCAGGCCTGGAAAGACCCCTTACGAAAGACTTAAAACTAATGCAGAAAATAAAATAGCAAAGGCAAGTGATTGGTATCAAAACAATAAATTGGTATTTATTATTTATTTATATTTTACAGACGAAATCTTTAGACATCAAATACTGTCCCAAGAAAGTAACCGATACCAACGACGTAATCAAGGTGGACAGAGGGGAATTTGAAGGTATGGAGTCAAGTCTTGACGGAAACCGCCATTACATTAAATTACCACGCCATCATATTCTCGGTGATACACCAACACAAACACCAACGCCCTGGACGACCACCTTCTAGCAGGAAAGTACTTTTGAATACCCCCCCACCCCTTTCAGCACAGTTATGAATTCGAAAAATTGGGTCGCCTTCCTTTCATCGACAATTTATATTTAAAATGTTAGCCACCCTAAGAGCTAGGTCATCGACGCTGTCTAAAGGTATCAGTACACAAATGTACCAAAATGCTACCGTTGAAAGTAGAAAATTGTTAAGTCTTGCCGACGAATTACCACCGACATGTGGACTTAATCTGCAAATACTGATTATCTCAGCATCACAGCTCACTTCATTTGTCCATTATTTATCCAGCATCATATAAGCCTCGATGTCATTCCATTTACACACGATACTCATAGTGCTGACAATATGAGCATGCACACCCCTTGAAATTAAGATTTGGATTGGATATTGCCTAACGTCTCATACTTATGCAACTTGGCTAATCGAGACGAAGGGAGGGACGTAAGGGATAACGCGGGGGGACAAGGGGTGGACAGGCCTGTGCTGGTCAGAACCAGCCACAAGCGTATGGGGAGGGCAGGGGTTCCCCCACGTCGTGGTCGTCTCCGTCTGTCTCATCATCATCCGTCCGTGTTGTCATTGTCGTCGCCGTCGAAAATTTTGTTTTTACCATAAATACCTGCCTCTGGCCATTATCATTGATTATTATTTATTAATAATAAAATTGTTAACTAATTATTAATTTATTAACATGCAACAAGGTACCTACCAAGACTGAGATTCTATTTCAAGATTTATTGATGCAATCATAACTTTACTACAACCACCTATTTTTCTTTTGCTGTTTCATTTTATTTCAAATTCACATGGATGCTCTGCCTTGTAGGCCTATTTTAATTTCATTTTGTTGCTATTTGATCAGAATTCTTCCGAATTAGTTCCCTTGGGCACGGACGGCCTCACGATCTCTGCCCGAAAATTGCAGATGTGTAACGCCAAGACCTTCTCTAAGCTGACGACAGACCTGATGCAGACACTCTTCACCCATTCGGAAATGGCTACATCGTCATTGACAGGAGCAAAATCCAACAGATCCGCTACCGCTTGTACCAAGGCCGTAATTAACCCTCGCATTATCGGTGGAATAACAGGTAAGTGTCGACAACAGTGTAGGCCTAATTATTTGGTTTTGTATATTTACCAGCAAAATTTCATGTTTATTATAAATCCAATTATCTGGCCTATTAAGTTAACAATTTTTGTAGGTCACCTTTAAAAAACATTACCGTAGTTAAGCCTAGTTCATAGATAATGATTTTTAATGATCAAATAAAACATGGCGTGTAAGGCCTTACACATAGATGCATTTTAATTTAACCTCGTGTAGTCAGTCAGTTAGTTAGTTATTAGGGTTTAAGGGCACACAACACTAAGGTTATCAGTGCCGTGGTAGTCAGTCAGTTTCTAGCCTTCCTGTATGACTGGGCTACAGAGATATCAATTGCCAAGCTTGCTTGTTAAATGCTTATCAAACAGAGTACTTAAAACTAATGCAGAAAATAACATAGCAAAGGCAAGAGATTGGTATCAAAACAATAAATTGGTATTTAATTATAATAAAACCAACTTAATTCAGTAATGTAACTTAACTTAACTTAAGTAACTTAATGCAGAAGGTCCAGGGTTCGATTCCCGCCATAGTCAGAAGTTTTTTAACGTCTGATTTGGACTTAAGTCCATCAGTTCTTGTCTTAGGAGTTTGTAAACGGTGACTTTGGAGCCGTCCTAGCAACGAAGCACATAATAAATTCAGAGTTGTGCTGAATCGGCCTTGTTGATTCTGGCGTTGATTCGCGGGTGTTCGCACTGTCCATACCACTGATTGCTATATTTCCTATTACAAATAACGATCTTTGGTTGGTTATCGCTCACTCGCCGATTGCGTTGGGGCCTACAGGGTTGGCTTAGTCGCTTTGATTTAAAGTCCCCCACTGAAAATCAGTTATATAACTGAGTGGGTAGACTCTAAATACAATTTAAATTTATTTTTATTTATTTATTTATTTATTTATCATTCGTCTCAAAAACAAAATCATTTGATAAATTAAATTATATAACTAATGTAGAGGACGGATTAATTATTTTGCCTGTATCTCACATAATAAAGTCTCTAGGCATAGTTCTAGATGAAAATCTTGGTTGGTCACAACATTGTTTGGAATTATGTAGTGAACTCAGTTCCGCTTGATTCGCAATTAGATCCGTAAAGGAAATACCAGGTTTAAATGTTTGAACTTTGAATCCCACATACGTTATGGCATTGGATTTTTTGGATTGGATATTGCTTTACGTCTCCTATTTATGCAACTTGGCTAATCGAGACGAAGGGAGGGACGTAAGGGATGACGCGGGGGAACAAGGGGTGGACAGGCCTGTGCTGGTCAGAACCAGCCACAAGCATATGGGGAGGGCAGGGGTTCCCCCACGTCGTGGTCGTCTCCGTCTGTGTCATCATCCGTCCGTGTTGTCTTTGTCGTCGCCGTCGGGGAGGTAGTCAAAGGGAAGGGGTTCCCCGACGACGACCCCGAGCTCGCCATTAGTTTCAGGGAGTGAAACTCCCCTATTCACGGGCCAAACCGCGAGAAGGTGTCGAGTTGGAATTTGAAGGCCCGTTATGGCATTGAATTTTGGGGTCATTCAGTAAATGTAATTACTTAATTTAAACTGCAGAAAAGGGCAATGAGAAACATGTGCGGCCTTAAAAGTCATCTAGTTACATGAAGGCACACTGCAAGCCACTGTTCATTAAACATAAAATATTAACTCTTTTTTCCCTGTATATTTTGGAAGCAACCTCTCTTGTAAAAAGTCTTGAACATTCAAATAAACCTGTCTTAAACCATGATGTACTCCATAAAACTCGTCGAAATAGTGACATTCATTGTACCCAGTATAGAACGAAGCTGACACAAAACAACTATGTATATTAATTACTAGGAAAACGCTTAAGTCCCGCCGCGTTGATGGATGAGCGTAATTTTGTTTAAACGAAAAAAACGTAAAATTGCGATTTTCATAAGAAATAATATTTCGATTGCGCTCAAATTTCACACGAATATATTAATTCATAAAATTAAGGTTCTGTGAAAAAATATTACAATCGGATAAAGCATGTAGATGTTATAAGTCGAAGAATTTTTTTTTAAATCGAAAAAAATCGAAAAATTGCGATTTTCATGAGAAATAATTTTTCGATCGATTTTTCCTCCCGTGCAGTTCTTCGTTCAGAGATTTCATAGACCTCCATAAAATCTCATTGCAGTTGGAGTATTGGTTTAGCCGGAATCGTGGTCACAGACACACAAAAATACAAAAAAAAGAAAGAAATAAAGAAAGAAAAAAAAAAAAAAACATTCCGGATTTTTTTTCTCCAGTGTAGTGAAATGGAATCTTCGCTTCGCTCGCTACGTCATCCAATAAACTATTTAATAAATTGCCGAAACAGATAACCAATGGTAAGAACAATCACATTTCGAAATAAACTAACAGAGCTTATTACTCCATGGAGGAGTTTATTCAAGACCAGAATTTTAAATGAATGAAAAAGTGGGTGGTTTGGGGCCTGGGGCTACCCAGTCTTGACTTTAAAAACTTCATGTTTAATTTTTAAATTTTGTTTTGTTTTTGTTTTTTGTTTTCAATTACAGACCTTGTAACCATTTATGTGTGTAAGTAGTATGTATTGTTTTGTTTATGCATGTGCATAATATTGTGTTGAACTTGTATGTTTTATGTTGTTGTGCTATGTAAATTGTATTATTGTCATATGTATTCATCGGGCTACACAATCTTTATGATTGCCCTGAAAATAAATCTTATCTGATTGTGTCTCCATCGCTACTGTATTTTTTTTCGTAACTTAACTAAACTTAAAAATGCAGGAAGTGGACAGAGCCGACGACCACCCCAACAACTACCCCGACGACAATGACGACCATCCCGACGACCACAATGACGACCACCCCAACAACCACCCCGACGACGACAACAACGACGATTTTTACGACAACCTCGTTTATTACACCGAACACCTCGACGACTTCGACGACGATCAAGACGTCGACATAGAAAACGGGCAAATTGAAGCACTTGTAAATCCAAAGGGAAAAAGGGGAGGTTCGGAGGACTTGCCCCCGAGAAAAATGTTCCAACATCAAAGCTCTTTTGTACAAATCTGCGCGTTTTTTAGAGGTGTGTATTACTGCAAAGGCTGGCCTTTCCTTTATCTTGTTACAATTATCTGAGCGAAAAACAGCTGTTTGATTAAGCCAACCCCTCCTTTTGACAAATTCTAAATTTAATTACGCGCCGTATCATAAGGGAAAGGGGTGCTCGTCCCAATGCATGACTCTTTGTATACACGGGCAGGGATGTTATGAACCTTGCACTCCCTTGTTGTTCACAGCCCCGGGTACTTTTTGTGCACTTTAATTTTCATTTTTTTTGCTCCCCCCATTTTAAATATTTTTTGATCAATTTTTTTTGGTTTAAAAAGGGACGCTGTTTTCTTTGTTTTCAACAAGTTTATATCAGACTGAAATTATTACTGCATCGGCCTTCGTAGGTCTAGTGTTATTCTCTTTTAAACTTCGAAATTTTTAAAATAAATACAGTTTTTTTACTTGGTTTTTCCCATTCAAAGTGGTGTTATTGGCCCGGGGATCCGAACCGGGGCCTTCATTTACAGCCCACTCATTTACTTTAACGGGCCTCCTTTCACTCCAGATTTTTTCATTTTCTTTTTCATCTTCAGTATCCCCCATTTCTCTTGCCCCAACTTTTTGGTCCATCCGGGCCGTAACAAAAAACATGGTTCCCGGGGAAAATTTTAACGCTTTGCAAGTAATCTTTTGTCGGGACTTCACACGCATTTTGAAGCCCTAGGCCTACCGACGTAGCAAGAGTTTCTCACGGGCCCGCAGCAGCTGAAGTCGGCTCATCAGGACCCCCTAAAGACCCAGTGGCGGACGCGTTCTTCCAGTGGCAACATACACAATTCAGATAAGCTATCTGCGTACCTTCATAAAAGCCTATTATATTTTTTCATTGATTTCAAAACTTCCTGATGCAAGCGCAAGAGAGAAGGATTTAATTAAACGTCGTGGAATAATAAAGCTGGGCACACATTTTTATAAACGAGTCATAACCATCAAATCTGAGGCAATCAGATTTAGGTCAAAACTTTATTTCTATTTGCGATCATTTCGGGGAAAATAAACAGTCTTAAAATAGAAACAAAAATGACGATTCAAATCAGAACCTACAGAACAGATTTTGAAACTTTATTTGGGCTTATGCTAAATCTAATGACATACTCACGCCCCCCAGGGACTATTGAACACCATCAAGTCATGGTTCTGGCAAGGGTCGCTTTAGCACTCATAACAACAATCTGATAAATTCGGGTTTAAAAAATTCCCACAATTCTCAGGTGATTCAGTTTTTGGTCACAATTTCAAAGACACCTACTCGCGCTCATACATGAAATACTTCTTTTCGGACATTCACAACCTTTATCTTTTTGTCTTATTACGTAAACCACTACATTTAATCAAAAATTTTCCTTGTCGTCGTAACTATACCATAGCATGGAATGATTTAAAAAGATATAAAAACAAAAAATTAAATCTCAGAAACACATCAAGCTTTTCTCGATCTGCCACTGTGCGAGCAAACTCGGCTCACGATTTTTCCCCAATTTTTAACGAGTAAAAACAATCTAAATGCTATAAAGGTATCAATCTGAGTGTTGAAATTCACGAATTTTACTTATTAAACTTACCCTTGGAGATAGACATACAACCAGGGGGGAATTTAAAAAACAAAACATGCAGACTCGAGTTTCCTTCCTTAAGGAATTATCGTTTTCCTTGAAAGGGGTCACAGAATTCGAGCTTACTCAGTAAAATTTGAAATTCTCAAACTAAAATAAACAAGTTAAAAAGATCTTACCGTTAAGTACGTTTTTTTCCAAAAAGACCAAAAGTGTTTGCATTGTAAAAATGACCTTTATTTGTAAAATTGTAAATCATTTCGTAATTTTGCCATTGTTGACAGGGGGATGAAAATCAAATCTAAAAAATGTTTGTGAAATTTTTTTGTCCAATCATCAACCCAAATGCATGCAAAGCTCGTGTATGCAAGGTGGTTCTATGCACAGCACTTTTACTTCACGATTCTACAGATAGGTCACTCATCAAGGCGATGCAGCGAGTCAGCACATGAAAATTTCAGTGCAAGAAACTAGCATCCTATACTTTTTCACTGGGAAAAATAAACGAATTACGGGTACTACTGTTCGACAAGACAAAGCCTTTTCAAAAAGATTTTTGGGCCACAGCTCGGGTATCGTAGATAGTTTCGTAATTTAAAAAATGTGAGCTTTACTGGTTTCACAAGCGAAGCATCATTCATCACATTGACAGCAAATAAACTTAAATTAAAAAAAGGAAGTCAATCATACACCCATACAAGGTGTTAACAAAACAACATGACAATACGCACAGTGTAAAATATCAGTCAAATTAGGTTACTGATTTATACACATTTAAATTTGTTTTATTCTCCCCAAAAATCACTGGCAGCCTACCGTCGTCTCCGATTGACTACAGCACTTGGAACTTTCCCGGATATTCAACTACGATCCAAATTCGATAAACCAGGTGAACGAACTGCTGATCGGCGCAGAACTTTACTACAACCCCCCGCCAAAATTTCACTATCTGCCGGGTTCCCCCCAACTCAAGATACGAAGCTTGGTTGGATCATGGTGGAAGGATGCCAGTTTCGACTACTGCACTTCCGCTACCCACACACGTTTATTCATTGTAATGAAACATGATCACAATCAAGCGTTTTTCTTCTCCCAAAACTTATCGCCATAAGAAAAAAAAGAAGTAAAAACACATTTTTTTAAACAAAAAAACCCGTAACTCCAAAGGGAAAATTTATTGTTCGTCTCCCGCTTAAAGGGAAAAACAGGAGTGAACTAGTGTTTCCCCAGTTTCCAAGCGCTGCGACGACTGCAGCAGTTAGAACGTCGTCTTAAGGCGAAATAAATCCCAGAAAGAATAAAATTCTTTTCACGAAAATATCGTAAATTTGGGGCCATGCAACGAGTCGACAAAGCTGTGGGCGCATCTGATAAGTGCTACTACCTGCCCATCATGCTATTAAAAGGAATCTTACTCTCACATCGTGTTTTTTCGAGGGGTCAGAAAAATCCAGCATGGACAGTAAAAAAAACGATTTTGAAAACTGGCCCACAATACAAGACGATATATGCTCAATTATCTTACGGTTCGAACACATCAATGCATTCACTGCCGACTTGCTAAGATGTATAGACAAATACAAAGCCCCTAGCATTGAACTTAAACGAATTAGGGAGAGAATCCATGGATGAACCTGTTCAGGAATACAACTAACTACAGAACATACGGCAAAAAAAACAGACCATTTCTAGTACACGATGCCTACATCATTAGCAGACTGGAAGTTAAAGAACCCCAGCGCATCTTTTTTTTTAAAAAAAACGATTTTACGTAGCGACTGTCTATCAGGTTCGAAAATCAAAGATGCTTACAACCCCAGAAAGATTTGCGATCTCTGCTTCCAGTGGGGGGTTCCCACTACGTAAGGGGGTTTTAAAACCATGGGCTCTTTGGAGGCTTTTCCGAAAAAAGACGTGAAACAATTTCCACTCCAGTTGGGAAAAAAAAAAAAAACCCTGTGAAAAATCTAGGCTTGCAGGCACCCTCTTCTGATCATTTCAGATAATGATCGTTTCTTCACCCCTCAGCCACAGAAAGTACAAAACCTACCAAACGAAAAGGGCTTCGATCACTACTTTTTTTCACCCACTGGGATTAATAAGTCCCTTTGTATTAACTACAAGAATTTCACAGCACCTTTGGCTAGAAAAGCTAGACTGGGATGACTTTTACCCAATCCCTAAATAATCATGGAAAGATATCTCAATCAACTTCCTACCATAAGCACCAAAAAAGGGTTTTCAACGATGTTCTAGACAGGAATCATTTTGAATTCAACTACGGTTTCCCGATGCTTCCAAAAGGGCTTTCGGAGCTTGCAATATCTCCGATCCACTAAAAGAAGGTCAAACTGAAACCATTTACTTTGCTCTAAAAAAGGTCGCACCTTTGAAAAAAATTTTTCGATTCCACGTTTGGAATTATGCGGGCACTTCTCTCCCCAAAATTTGTAAAAAAGACAGTGAATCCTACTCTTGACATTGGTTCTATTTTTTCTCTGGACAGACTCTAAATGTTCTTGCATGGATCAAGGCTCACCCACACAAATGGAAAACACATTAAAAAAAACAGAGTCACAAAAATACAAAAAACTCACGCAAAGCAAAAGGGAAACACGCGATCAGTAAAAAATCCACAGACCTTATTAAAGAGGAACTTCTGCAGAAACTCTTGCCACTTGTACTTATGGTGGCACGGTCCCAAGTTGTCATAGATTCTTATTGTGGGCCCGTTTCCAAAATGCAGTCAAATTTTAATTTAAAACATGCCGGAAAAAAAAAGGGTACTGTTACCCCACTCACTGCCACCAAACAAGAAGATGGCATTATCTGCAAATTCTCAAAACTAAAAAAACTACAAACGTGTAAAGGCACACTGTCTTCGTTTTGCTACAAAGCTCGCAAAACCTCGCGGAGAGAAACTACTCCGTACTATCTGCCGCGAGCGCAAAAAACCCCTTAAAATATGCATCAAAATAGCGCAAAGTGAAGCTTTTTGGGCAGAATCCAGCTTTGTTAGCATAAAAGGGAAATTCATAACAAAGCAACATCAAAAATCTCTACCATTTTTTGGGTAGGAAGGCATCTTAAAAGTAGGGGTAACTCCGAAAAAACATTTCTGCCATTTTTAGTCAAAACATCAATCATAATGCCACCACAGCATCTCTCACTAAAATCTCATTTGAAAGAACACTTTCACTGTTTCATGCTTCAGACAAATTTGACGTCATCACTTCGACAACATTATGGTACCATCCCCTAAACGTATCCGGACGACATTGCATCAGGTTTGCCGGCTACAATTGAAACATCTGTAACGCAGCAACCATGGGGGAACTTCCGCTCCTAGAATAAACCAGCTCGCCCTTTCTAAAAACAGGAGTCGATTTCGCAGGCCCCTTTTTCGTAAAAAAGGATCACAGTGCAAAGTTAAAAATTGAAGGCAACATCGCTATTTTTTTGGGTTAGCTACAAAGGCCCCACATTGAATTAGTCAGGATATGACTACCCAGGCATTCTTCCCAGGAATATAAGGAAAAATAGGGAAAAAAAAAAAACAGCAAATTTTTTTTCAAAATACTAAGTTGGGTATTTTTAACATACTCAAAATCCCCCCCTGTACCGCGTGGCTTTCCTATAAAGACCTTTAAAGACCCCGATAAAAAATTTTTTTAGGTTTATCTCGTAAATGGTGGAAAAATTTAAAAAAAATGTTTCAAAAAAATAATGTTTTTTTATAAATTTTTCACAAAAAAATTCCCATCCATTTTTTCACCAATCACTCCTTCCCCCTTTAAAAAACCGGATTTTTAAAAAAACAAAATTTTTAAAGGAAAATAGTGAATTTTAAAAAATTCTTATAAAAATGTTTTAAAAAACTATTTTATTTTCATAAAACATGCTTCACACTTTGACAAGGTAAAATACGGTTTTATTTTAGGTGGCGAGAGGGCGGGGGGGGGTAGCTTCAGCCAAAAAAAGTAAATGTAAAACAACAACCAGGAAAGTTTATTGCTTATAAACGGTTTATTTAAAACATTCTATGATAGTTTCCCACACCTAGATATGAATTAGGCGCGTTTTTTGTATGTGGAAAATATCCCCAGTTAAAACCGTAGGGTAGTTTTTTAGAAAATTTTAAACTCTTGGCGCTCCATGTGTCTCTTCATCGCTTCCCCCGATTCCCTTCACATTTGCGTTTCATTTTGACTTGATAACGTATCGAGGTACTCGGTTCATTTCATTGCCCTCATCATCTCGACCCCTTTTGTCCCCCGGGGTTTCGACTTGCATCTTCTCCCTCTTCTTATCCTCGAACGATGATTGCGGTAAAACATGTTCAATATCCTCTTCCCGAACGTCACGAATCTCGGTCCTTATCTCAAGCCTTCCTGCGTTTTCACACGAAATCCACTGCAGTGCACGCCCCCCCTCTGGGCCCGGGGTAGAATTTCGGGCCCGACATGGCTCTGCAACGTACAGGCGATTTAAGAGAAAAAATCCACCTCGCAAACATCAGTAGTCGAGGGGTGTATATTACACCCCAAAATAGAGGCGACTATGCCAAACGTTGTCGGGGCACCTCCCCCTTCCCTTGACGACCTCCCCGACGACGTTGGGCAGTGCACAACGAACGATGACAAAGACGATGACGACCGCGACGTGAGAAACCCCCTTCCCCCCCTTACTCGGCGGGGGCAAAAAAGATAAACGTTTTCCCGACTGCAACACCTTTCTTGAAACATTTAAAAAAAAGTGTTTTTTCAGCGATTCTGTGATCGGCCCGTATAGACCCAAAGGAAAAGTTTTGTTCCCGGGTTTGGGTTTCCTCTTTGAAGCCGTTTAGATTTTAAAAAATTGAGTGCTTCCCTTTCCCCAAGGCTTTTCCCATTTTCAGCATTTGCATAATATATTTTTCCCTTTTTTGAAAAAACAGAGGACAATCAAAACCCGAGAAAAGGGGGAGGAAAAAAATGTTTTCCTTATTAAGAAGAGGTTTATTTCTATTTTACAAATACAGCATAGTTGCCACCTGCTTTTTCCCCGGTTTTTTGAAAAAAATTTCTGATTCTACAGTGCAGTTGCTGTTAACAGCACAAGTAGGTCTATGTACTCTCCACTATAGCCAGTTTCTTTAGACATAAAAAAAATCAATAGCGGGTTTAAAAATCAGAGTATCAGCGTCTCCATCAGCAGCTTTCTTCAAAATCATTTTCAAGGGAAATTTTTTTAAAAGAAGGAAATCAGCTTGTTTTTTTTAGACTATTGGTCAAGAAGTTCTCTTGATCCGCAATCAAATTTTTTTTCCCCTAATTCTTAATCCAAAAACTTTTTGAAAACCGGATTTTCGTCTTTTTACTAAATTTTTTTTTTAAATTTTCCCCTCCTTTTTTCCTATTCCTTTTTTGGGAAAAAACATATTCCAGGGGTTTAAATTTCCCCCCCACCACAAAGTGGGCAAAATTCCTATATTGTAAAATCCTTTTTTTCCCCCGATTCTTTAAAAAAAATAAAACGGTTTTCCATTTGTTTTTTTTTTTTATGAAGAAAAAGGGAAAATTTTCCCAAAACTTTTTTAAAATCCGCGACACAAAAGAAGCCTAAAAAGTGAATCGCGGTTGACTGACCTTTAAATTTTTAAAATTTTTATTTTAAAAATTTCCCCTTATTTAATCCCTTTTTTTCCATTTTTTTCAAACCCCCCGGGAAATAAGAAGGATAATATAAAATTATAATTCATAAATCCCCAAAATATTTTCAAACTCCAATCAACGAAAACTAAATTTTTCTGAAAAAATGGAAATCATCGGCCACAACCAATTTTTAAAATTTTTTCCTTTTTAAAGTTGCAGATCTAAAAATTTAAAACGGGATTCTTTCCATTTTGGGGAAAAAGTCTAGCGAAAAAAAGGGAAGCCTTTTTGGAAAATTTATCAACAAATTTCGAAATTTTTTTAATTTTACCTTTTTCCAATGAATAAAAAACCTTTTTGGGGATTTCAAGGCAATTTTAAAAAGCACGCGGGCAGGGGGGTTTGATGGAAAACAAACCCAAATCACTTTTGGGAAAAAAATTTTCACTTTTTATTTTTTTGCTATTTTCCAATTTTAATTCTAACCGGGAAATTACGTTTCGATTTGGGGAGGAAAGTTAAACATTATAGGAAAGGAACTTTTTGGGGCCAATTTACCCCCTTTTGCTTAAAAGGTTTTTTCAATTACATCAAGATACTTTTAAAAAACCCATACTCTGTCGATAATTGAAAAGGGGTTTTTCAACCTCCTCGTTCCCCCACATTTCGGAGGTTTATGGGAGGCTGCCGTTAAACCCTTAAAAAAACCCAATCTCAAGAGGGTAATTGGAAAAACTCTCCCAGGGTTTGAACAAATGGAATTTTACTTACACAGATTAAAAGTTCCTTAAACTCACGCCCACTTATTCCCCCTTAAAACCAATGACCTTAATGTATATATTTATTTTTAGCCCGGGTTTTTCTTTTTCTAATCGGCGAGGCAATCCGCTATACCAGCCCCCAAAATTTTATTTGAAAAAAACTCAATTTATGTGAATAGAGGGAAAGCAATTTCAACACTCCATGCAGCTAAAACTGGAGGAAATGGTCAAGTGTTTTATTTACACTCTTTGCAAAAAAAGACAGAAGTGGTCAGTTGTATTTCCAAATTTCTGAAGGCCCCCAGTGGTCCTGGTGAAGGAAGAAAAACCTATCTCCTCTCCAGTGGCAGTTGGGTTATCCCCGCTCTACATCATGGCAAAGATGGAAAGGTTGGGAGGGTCAAAAAATAAAGGGACTTTCGGGGACATTAAAAAACGCCCAAAGTAAAATTTGTGCCCACTTCCAACTTAAAATGTTTCAAGGGTTTCCCTTTTTTAAAAAAATTTTTCTTTTTTTGGGCCCCCGGGATGTTTATGCAAAAAACTTGCACGCCTTTGTTTCACAGCCACCGGGTCTTTTTGTGCCCCTTTAAAACTTCATTTTTTATTGCTCACCGCCACCTAAACTTTTTTTATAAATTTTCTTTGGTTTTGGAAAAGGACGTTTTGTTTTTTTGTTTTCAAAAATGTTATCATCAGACTAAAAATTCCCTATGCATCGGCCATTCTTTAGGGGTTCTAGTGTTATTTCTTTTAATTTTCGATAAGTTATTAATAAATCCATTTGTTTTTACTTGTGATTTGCCATTCAAAGTGTGTGTTTTTGTGCCCGTGGATGGGCTAAAACCGGGGCCCTTTCATTTACAGTCCACTCATTTGTTATCTTTAACATGGTCCTCCATTCACCCCAAAGATTTTCTTTTTTCTTTTTTCATCTTCAGTGTCACCCATTCATCTTTTGCCCCAAAAAACAAATACCCCCGGAGGGAAAAAGCCAAGTGCGGTGCGACCATTTGGGGGTTTTCTTTGGGCATCTCAGCATCTAAATCCAGCCATATAATGGTACGATTTTTTCCGCCCGGCCTCGAGCACCCCGAGTGGGGTTGCCCAAAGGGGAGAAGCCACCTGAACTCCCCCCACTGCCAAAGGGCCCGTTAAGGTCATCGCAAAGATCTGATTGTAATGCTTACCAGTTCCCAAGAACTTGTTTGTTTTTAATATTTTTTGTTTTTGGTCTTTTTTGGTTTACAAAATGTTTTTTAATTTGTTTTTTTCCTTTTGGTGGGGGGGCGGGGTGACCCTGCCCGAAACGGGTAATAAAAAAAATAGCATAAAAAACTATTTTTGGGAAAAATTTAAATCTGATGTTGTGGACTTATTATATCGGCAAAGGCGAAAAAAATTTCCCGGTTTCCCCGGAAGTGCCATGGGGGGGGGGGGTTGGGTTTTCCTAAAAAACAAAAAACTCTATAGATTGGGGTACTTTCAAAATTTAAAATTCAAAAAAAGAGTCTACAACGAAATTCCGACGGGGAAGTGTCCCCAAAAGGGTTTGGACAAAGGGAGGACAAATCTTCATAAAAAAGGGGCGTTATGAGATGGGGGGGTTACGCATTCCCCCGGATTTCCCAATTTACGTATCTGCCCAACAAGAGTTCCGTCTTTCTGGAGCCACAAGCATAGGGGGAGGGCGGGGTCCCCCCCGTCGTGGTCGTCTCCGTTTTGGGGTCATAACCGTCCGTTTTGTTTTTGGGTCGTCCCCGTCGGGGAGGTAGTAAAAGGGGAAAGGGGGTTTCCCCCGACAAACGCCCAGAGTTTCGCCATTATTTTTCGGGAGTGAAACTCCCCTATTCACGGGCCAAACCGCAAAGAAGGGTTTTCGATTTGGGAAATTTGAAGGCCCCCCCAAAAGCTGTGGGAGTTGGGGCTGGGGCTTTTTAGGGAGTAGGTAGCGGGGCCTATTTTATAGATAAGCCTGGTTCATGTAAATGTAACTCCTTTGGCCTGGACCCTAACCTACCCCAATGGCCTCTGGGAACACCTGCCCAAATTGATTTGGTTTTAAGGATCTAGGCCAGGCCCTAACGTAACTACACTCTTGGGGGCCCTCTTGGGGGCCCAAACCCTTGCCCAAAATTTAAATTTGAACAAATTTTGAAAAAAACAAGCTGTGAATTGGGGTTCCCAACAAACCAAGATAGCACTAATCGGAAATGTTTTGGAAAACCTGCATTCCGAGGTTATTAAGGAAATGTAAATAAAAATCAGATCAATGGGTGGGGGCGGTGGGTTTTTTCCTTTGGAGTGTGCCCAAATTTCGTTTGGACAGATATAAAACCCCTCGGGGAAAAAAAGCCCCCAAAAATTTAGCGGTTTCTGTGCCCGGCGCATTTCCCCCTTTGGTTTTTCCCTTTGAAAGAAAAGGGGGTGCTACCAGTGGAGAAATTTAACGACCTTCGGGCCCAATGTTGAGGTTTCATCCAGCAAGTAGACGTTGCTTATTAAAAAGCAAGGGCAGCTGGGCTGGGCATTTTAAATCCCCGCATCATTTACGCGGTTAAAATTTGTCAGTGGTAGTAGTTAGTGCTTTTTAATTGTTTCCAGTTAAAGATGGATTGGAATTAGGGTTTACCCGGGACACCCTGGGAAAAAAATAAGTAAGGGAAGCCCGTACATAGTTAAAAAATCCCCCAAAATTTTATAAAATTACTGGGAAAAAGTTTAAGCCCCGCCGCGTTGTGGAAAAGGTAATTGGTGAATTGGGGCCCCATGTTTTTTGCTGATTTCTGTTGTTCTGTGAAAAAACCCAAAAATTTTTGTTAAATTTTTTTAAAAAATTAAATCAAATTAAAAAAAAAAATTAATTTTTAAAAAAAAAATTAACCGAAATTTTAAAAAAGGGAAAAAAATTTCGTAATTTTGAAATTTTCAAAAGAAAAAATTATTCGTTTGGGGCAAAAATTTTTACACGAATATTTTAATTTTTAAAAAATTAAAGGTTCTGTGAAAAAATCATTAAATGGGGATAAAGCATGTGGGTTATAAGCAAAAAGAAATTAAAAAAATCGAAAAATTGCGATTTTCGTGAGAAAAAATTTTTTGTTTACCCCAAAAAATTTCACACAAATTTTATCAATAAAAAAAAATTTAAGGTTTTTTAAAAAAAATTCTTTAAAATCGGATAAAGAGGTAGGATTTAAATAAGCCGAAAAAATTTTTAAAAAAACAAAAAAAATCGTAAAATTTGCGATTTTTTTTGAAGAAAATTTTTCGTTTGGCTCAAAAACGGGGCGGGTTCTTAGTTCAGAGTTTTCCAAAGGGCCCCAAAAAAATTTCACGCCAATCGGAGTTTTCGGTTTTAGCCGGGATCGTTTTAACGGGACAAAACAAAAATACAGAAAGAAAAAAAAGAAAGAAAAAAAAAAAAAAAGAAAAAAAAAACATTCCGGATTTTTTCTCCAGTTTTAGTGAAAAAGGGAAACTTCGCTTCCCCTCCCCTTTCGCTCGCTTTTCCCCATTCCCCAAATTAACATGGGTTTTCTCAAAAGCTACATTGAAAGATATTTTTTCTAAAAAATATTATGGTTTTTGGTTGTTTTAAAAATAACTATTTATTTAAACTACCCCCGCATTAAGCTTTTGTTTTTTTGGTTTAAACCAATTCATAAAATTTTCCCTTTAAAATTTTATGATAAAAACCAAATTTTGCCACTTTTTGGGAAAGGGTAGGGAAAAAAGTGTTAGTCGATAAAAAAAAATAAGGGTTTCATTTTTGGGGAATTAAATTTTCAAAAAAGTAATTTGGGGGCCCAATTGGTTTTTTTTACTTTTCTACTTTTTGAGTAAGGGGTTAGCGTTAAAACAAATTTTTCATTTTTTTTTAAAAAGTTTTGAAATAAATATTTCATTTTGCAAAAAAAGTATTTTTCCCCCTAAAGCAGTATGAATGGGTTTATTTCTTAATAAAATTTTAGGGTTCTTATCCAAAAAAAATTTTTTTATAACCCAATTTTCCCGATAAAGGGGTTATGTACTTTTGGGGATACTTTAATATCCAAATAAGAACCCCATTTTGGGAAAAAAATTTATTATAAAAAAGACTTTTTTTCTAGAAATAGCAGCCCAAAATTGGGTGTAAAAGAAACCCAGGCCTAGAGTCTGATATCCCTATTTTTTTTAAAATAAATTAGATTTTTAAAACAATTTATCACTGCATCTTTCTATAAAAGATAAAAGGTAAGCCTTTAAAAATTTTATTTTCATCCAAAAAAAATTTTCAAATGGGTATGGGACAAAAGTTTTCATTTTGTCTGTTTTTCATAACTTTCTTTGTCCTATATCCAAAAGGGTTTTGGCCGGTTTTGGGTGTTTCGATTGTTTTAAAAATATTTAAAATTTTTTTTATTTTATTATTTTGGGAAAAAATTGAAAGCAAAAAATAAAACGTTTTGACCAAAAATTTTTTAAATTTAACTGTGACATTAAGGTTAAGCTTCAAAAAGGGGTTACTCAACTTCATGAAATGGGGGAGGGGGCAAATAAACGCAAAGCCCACGATTTTTCTTTGGGGTCTTCTTTGGGATAGGGGGATGAATTTATTAATCAGTTTCGTTTAAAACTCTTCTTGGCTTAGAGGGGGCCAATTTGTTTATTTGTATCGTGGTCATTTGATAAATAATTAGTATTGAAGAAAAGAGAAAAAATAAAGTCGTTTACGGTGACCCCCGGGGAAAGGGGAAACCCTGGTGGGGGCTATTAAGAGAAAGTGCTCCTACCAAATTTTTTTTTCCCAAAAAATTTCCCGTCAGGATTGAAACCCCTACAAAAAAATGCGAGCTTGGCAGGAGGTTTCAAACTTTCTCTAACGCCGTAAGTTCGGGCCCCAATGAGATCGGTGGAAAATTTTTAAACTTAAAAAGGGAGGACTTAAAAAAAAATCTCGAAAAAAAAAACGTAAGTATAGAAAATTTTTTACCTACCTTTCAGAGGTTACAAATTTAAAGCGAGCCCACTGTAACTGTACTGAAAATGTTGGCCAAACGAAAACTAGGTGTAGGTTACCTATATAATTTCTTTCATTTCAGTTGTAGAAATTCGTAAAATGATTTTTTTTTAAAAAGGGAATGGGACAAAAACCCCCCAAATTGACCCCCTTTCAGAGAGGTGGGGATTGGGCGGGTGAAAGGAAACCATCCCGGGATACCGGGGGGAAAGGGCCCCGAAAAACGGGTTTTAGGAAAAACCAAAAGGGAGGGTTAGTTTTTTATTGGGAAGGCTGTAGGCCTACTAAAAGGTCTATTGCTTTTGGGAAGGGTTAAAATTTTTATTTTGGCTGGCATGGCAGTAGGCCTTAGGTCACACAGTAGCCCTACTAGAAGCCTAATATTGGCCTAGGCAAAACGCTCTAAACCACATCCCCAAGAGGTATGGAAATTTTGCCCATGTGATTATCAGATTTACCTTTTCTACCCTTGTGCCTGTGTCTGCAGATAGGGATGTGCAGACACAGGCACAAGGTTAACTAAATTTAGTAGTTTGCCAAATAGATTCTAAATATTATAACGCTACAAAGTGCGATTTTCCTCCAAATTAAAAAAGCTCTGGGCCTACCTTTGAAAAAATAAAATTTTAGATTGTATTTCAAATTTGGTAGAATTTCACTTCCTTCTCTATTGAATTAATTTTAAACAATTGTTTTTTATCTTTCCATTAAAAGTACAACAAGATCTAATAAAGAGGCTTTTGAAGCTAAGAAAAGAAATAGGTATGCCTAGTGCTTTTTTAAAATTGAAAGTTCAAGAAATTATGTTTCAAACTGCTAATTTTCAGTAGTATTACCATATCGAGTAAGTATAGATACCTAGTCTTTAATTAGACCTTAATACCAAAAAGGTATAATCAATCACATATTATAAAAATTTATACCCAACAAATAGAAGACTGAATACAAACGTCACACTTGGTAGTAGTAGTAGTAGTAGTTATTACGGTTTAAGGGCACACACACTAAGGTTATTAGTGCCCGTATCATGGTCATTGTTACAGATACCGCAATTGTAACCGCAACTGAACCCGTCCACCCGCCTGTTATCGTACCAGCAGTTGATATAGCAGAACCTGCCGCACTTGTGCCTGCAACTACTGCCCTGTACCCGCTGTTGATAACACACTTCATAATGCAGCCACATTTCCCATTGAACAAGACGAAATTGATTATGTATTTACAGCCAGTACTGCAAGTCAAACAGTTGTAACAGGGTAAATTAATCAAATAATACATTATTTTGGTAAGTCTACTAGGTCTGTTCATACCGAAGCTGCATGCAAAGGTGCATTGACGGTATTCAAATCGCGTTGATGACAGTAGCACATGTGCTTTTTTTTATGTGTGTAATTAATTGGTTGTGAGTAAAAGCTATATATAGTGACGGTCATCGTGATATAATTATTATCGCTGATATCACCATTTCAGGGATTTAACTTACTTCAAAAGCCAATACTTTTAGTTAGACACAGTGGCCAGCAATCGATCACTAGTTGGCCTTGTCTTGCCTGCGTTGCCCGGAGGTTGTAGTGTTATTTGCAATCTCGATAGCAATAAAGAAAAGCGGAAACGAGGGAAAAGTTTAGAGTAATTCTGGGTGCATTTTCTACGTCACTGTTCTACATCCAGGATTATTAGGATATTGCTTAACGTCTCATATTTATGCAACTTGGCTAATCGAGACGAAGGGAGGGACGTAAGGGGCGACGCGGGGGGAAAAGGAATGGACAGGCCTGTGCTGGTCAGAACCAGCCACAAGCGTATGGGGGGGGGGGTCCCCCACGTCGAGGTCGTCTCCGTCTGTGTCATCATCCGTCCGTGTTGTCATTGTCGTCGCCGTCGGGGAGGTAGTCAAAGGGAAGGGGAAAGTTTCCCGACGACGGACCCAGAGCTCGCCATTAGTTTCAGGGAGAAAACTCCCCTAATCACAGGCCAAACCATGATCGATTGGATATTGCTTTACGTCTCATATTTATGCAACTTGGCTAATCGAGACGAAGGAGGGACGTAAGGGATGACGCGGGGGGACAAGGGGTGGACAGGCCTGTGCTGGTCAGAACCAGCCACAAGCATTGGGGAGGGCAGGGGTTCCCCCACGTCGTGGTTCGTCTCCGTCTGTGTCATCATCCGTCCGTGTTGTCTTTGTCGTCGCCGTCGGGGAGGTAGTCAAAGGGAAGGGGTTCCCCGACGACGACCCAGAGCTCGCCATTAGTTTCAGGGAGTGAAAACTCCCCTATTCACGGGCCAAACCGGAGAAGGTGTCGAGTTGGAATTTGAAGGCCCGTTCCACAGCCAGGACAAAGCACGCGTTGTAACTTGCCAATGAACGAGCAGCTCAACAAGTTTAGATGAACGTGGGGAAAGAAGAATGTCCATCTTAACCAGGAACAAAAGCTGTTGGAAGAGGAAGGAGCTGCACATAAAGCTGGAGCCTTACGGCTCAAGGGAATCTTTAGCTAGTAGTTCGCGATGTAAAAATTGATCATTACGCCACCATTAACACTGTATACGTACAAACGATAACAGAGTTCGATTTCACTAAATGCACCACTAGTCCGTGGAACAAGCGTAAACACATTTCAAATCCGGAAACCAGCACCAAAATTTAGGAGCAGGTAACAAGACGTATTTAAGAATGTTATTTTCACGGGGGACACGCATGGTAGCAAATAAGTCACCTGTCATGGCGTCCACAAGATGGCCGCCAAAATAATTCTTAAAATTGCTGTAACTCAAGAGTAATCATCAGATTTGGATAAACTAGGTTTGTTTATTCGGTTTTAATGTTCTACAAAAATGTCACAAGAAATTTTAACGTAAATACAATAGTTTTAATTATATTTATATATTATTACAATGTATTGCAATTATAGCACTTTTTGGTACATATATAATTATTTATACGTAAAATTCGCTAGATTGTCATAAAATTTTCAGACTATACTAAAAAAACGCCAATAAATCCAAAATTTTAAGTCTTAAAACGAAATTCTTGTTATTTTTGATTAATTAATTAATTAAATTAAGCATTAATTAAATCCCAACTAAAAGTTTCTTATTCACTTACCAAAGTCACGTAGTGTATCACACAAGAACAATATGACCACAATGAACCAAAAAAATATTAGTTCCAAAAATTAATTCCAATCACTTTCCTATTAATTCAATTAATTCAATTAATTAAAAATAATGGCAATAATCTCAATTAATTTTTTAAAATTTACACAATGTAGTCGAATCATTTTAAAGCTAGTTTGGAGGCGAATTAATGTAATGAAAAACTTAATTAATTAAATTAATTAATCACCGAATTAATTACATTTTAGTTAAATTATCCCACTTTTGACATATGTATTGTTATGTATACCTAAAACTTAATCGATCGTCATAAAAATATACTACTTTACTGACATAATGCCAATGAATCCGAATTGTCATGTCCCGAAACAAAATTCCTATAACTTGCCGATTAATTAAGAAATTAAATGAAGAATTACTTATATCTCAATAATTGTTATTGTCACTCAATTAACACATACAAAATGCCAACAGAAGTATCAAATATAAACAATGCGAGCAGTGGCGACTCGTGCTATTGTGCGCTGGTGCTGTAGCACCACCACCATAAATCATTCATCTCCATTAAACTGATTTTTTGATAAGTTCAATGTGTATGTATTGTAAAATTAAGTATTCAAAAGTATCCGCGGCCGTGATGCAGATATCGCGCTGATAATCAACTTTTTCATACCGCGTAGTACAGGGTGGTGATGGTTTTTAACCAAGCATTATAGAAACCTGCGATGTGCTCCGCACCGAATTCGACGACTTTTAAGCCCTTTTAGCACGCAACGACAGGGAACAACACGGGTAAAACGAAACGCAAACCGGTCTTTGGTGCTATCGGGACTCGCGCACTCGGGCTCTGTATAGGTTCGCCCGCTAGCCTCGTACCCTTGCAATCACTTCACATCGTCAGTCATCAGTCTTCAACCCTACAGCAGTTGTTGTTTAATTTAAATTGATTGCAGTTTAATTGTTATTTAATTATTTTTATTTGTGTGGAGGAGGTGGGTATTGTGACAACCTCTCACACCCCTCCTTCCCTGTCACACATAACCCATATGCATGATTTACGTTTGCTGTATATTAGCACCACCTGTTATAATGTCCACGAGCCGCCACTGAATGCGAGTATAATTTTATAAATTTATAGTCCAAAATTAAGTTCATGCTACTTTCCCGTTAGTTGAATTAACGAATGAATTAAATAAATCGATATAATCACCATGTGTTGTGTAAAATTAACACAGCCACACTGGGAACCATTTGCATGCTTATTTTACAGGAAAATAATTTTGTGGGAAATTCAATTAACAGAAAAGTAGCATGAACTTAATTTTGGGACTATTAATTTTTTAAATTATACTTGCATTGTTTGTATTTGATACTTCTGTTGGCATTTTGTATGTGTTAATTGAGTGACAATAACAATTATTGAGATATAAGTAATTCTTCATTTAATTTCTTAATAAATCGGCAAGTTATAGGAATTTTGTTTCAACACATGACAATTCGGATTCATTGGCATTATGTCAGTAAAGTAGTATATTTTTATGACGATCGATCGAGTTTTAGGTATACATAACAATACATATAACAAAAGTGGAATAATTTAACTAAAATGTAATTAATTCGGTGATTAATTAATTTCATTTATTAATTTTTTCATTACATTTATTCGCCTTTAAACGAGCTTCAAAATGATTCCAAGGTCGACTACATTGTGTTAATTTTACAAAATTAATTGAGATTATTGCCATTATTTTTAATTAATTGAATTAATTGAATTAATAGGAAAGTGATTGGAATTAATTTTTGGAACTAATATTTTTTTGGTTCATTGTGGTCATATTGTTCTTGTGTGATACACTACGTGACTTTGGTAAGTGAATAAGAAACTTTAAGTTGGGATTTAATTAATGCTTAATTTAATTAATTAATTAATCAAAAAGTTACAGGAATTTCGTTTTTAGACTTTAAATTTTGGATTTATTGGCGTTATTTTAGTATAGTCTGAAAAATTTTATGACAATCTAGCGAAATTACGTATAAATAATTAGATATGTACCAAAAAGTGCTATAATTGCAATACATGTAATAATATATAAATATAATTAAAACTATTGTATTTACGGTAAAATTTCTAATGACTATTTTGTAGAGCAATAAAAACCGAATAAGACAAAAACCTAGATTATCCAAATCTGATGATTACTTCTTGAGTTACAGCAATTTTAAGAATTATTTTGGCGGCCATCTTGTGGACGCCATGACAGGTGACTTATTGCTACCATGCGTGCACCCCGTGAAAATAACATTCTAAAATGTCTATTTTACCTGCTCCTAAATTTTGGTGCTGGTTTCCGGATTTGAAATGTTCCTATAGTTTTAGCAGCTTGTTCCACGGACTACACTAGGATCGGGACTTGGGAGAGACTGTGTGGATTAATCTCCCAGGCATTACTGTAAATTCGGCTTGATATATCGAACGCAAAGAGCTGACAATGGTCAAGCTCAAACTCAATATAACTTTCAAATGTATTCAGTTGTGTTTGGTATTTCAATAACAACTTGCAGTTCGTATTTTAAGTAAACTGTGGAACTGTTTAGTAGTCTCATGGAACAGCAATATGGCCATTAAAACAGGATATTCTACAGAATAAGCCAACTTGTTTGCTACATACTAGGATTGTGCTTGATTGCACAGAGAATCCAGTCGAGAAACCAGCTTGCCTTTAATGTCCCTAAACGTGCTGTTTTTACTTTATTTTTAGGTACTGCAAAATGACTATTTATATATTGGAAGATATATACAACATTGTAAATATTTACTACAAATTAGCAACAACTAGCAAGCAACCACTAAAATTGTTTACACACATTTGTGATACCGTGATAACGTTATCGATTGTCGTAGAGTTATCTGATAAAATTTCTTTGAGTGAAGGTTTTAATTTAAAATCTTTTCTATTGCTACTATATTTTGTACAGGTTTCTAAAACGTGTTTTATAGTTAAAACTTCGCCACACTGATCACATATTGGAGGGTCTTCACCTCTTAGAAGATATCCGTGAGTGAGGTATGTGTACCCTATTCTTAAACCAGCCAGAGCAACTTCTTCACGGCGAGAAGAGCGACGTGAAGAGATCCAGGCTGCCGTGCTATTCTTGATTAGACGCAATATATTGTTTTCTATCTTGTTCCAGGAACATTGCCACGAACTTTTTTAGCTTTTGATTACAAAATACTTAAAAGTCTGAAGGTACAATTAGCTGACAGTCTATGCTGTTCTTTTCGCATGCTGATTTTGCACATTTGTCTTCAACTTGGTTGCCCAAGATCCCGGAATGATCAGGGACCCAACAAAAAAGTACAGACTTTTGTTTAGAGGAAAGCTTTGTAAGTATAATCTGAATCTTGTGAATTATGGGATGACTTGAATATAATTCTGACATTGCTTCCAGGGAACTCTTAAGAGTTTGTGCCGGTTAGAAACTTTGATTTATTACTCCTTTGAACATATAGTAGGCTTTGCAATAGTGCAAACAGTTCAGCATTATACATACTGAACATTGGGTGAAGGTGGAAAGTAAAGTTACCTGCATCAGTAGCATAAGCACCACCAACCGAATCATCCATTCTAGAGCTATCTGTAAAGATGCAGCTATAGTCATGAAAATGAGAGCGAAGTTCTTGAAATAATGCTTGGAATTGAGTATTGGATGTAAGACCCTTTTTGTATCGAGACAGTTTGGTAATGCAAGTCGGTTTGCAGAGCAAGGGGGACAAGGGGTGGACAGGCCTGTGCTGGTCAGAACCAGCCACAAGCGTATGTGGAGGGGGTGGGTTCCCCCACGTCGTGGTCGTCTCCGTCTGTGTCATCATCCGTCCGTGTTGTCATTGTCGTACCCATCGGGGAGGTAGTCAAAGGGAAGGGGAAAGTTCCCCGACGACGACCCAGAGAGCTCGCCATTAGTTTCAGGGAGAAGAACTCCCAAATTCACGGGCCAAACTGGCCCATGATTAGGGCTCATCAAAACTCATCAGACAGCCTGGCCATTACTGAGTGGAAAGCTGTGTGAAACTACAACGGTACAGTGAACATGTGGCAAACAGTTCTGATGCAATGTGGAAATTCTTGCAAAGAAACAGTGGAACTTCACTTA